>VXAZ01007228.1:44890-181323 GCA_013399875.1 Gymnorhina tibicen
GTAATATTTTGAAATAAGAGTGTTGTTTCCAATGGCAAACTGGGAATGCTTTGCAACTATGCTTACATCCACATACTTTTGGGTTTATGCAAGAATGATGATACTATATGATACTTTCTTAACCAAAAGGTCATTTGCTTGCATGTCCACAATAAAGACATCATACTATTTGGTTGGTTTTTTTTTTTAATATCTCTTGAGGATAGTAACAGGAAAAAAAATTAAAGATGGAGAGGGGAAAATCATTTTAAATATAATGCTTCTGTGTTTTTTGCCAATAATAATTTTAACCAGTAAGTATATTAACAACCAGTATGTTTCAGTCTAGAGAAAACAATGATTTGTGGAATTTTTAAAATGGCTAAATTCTCTAAGGCAAGGCTCACTTTCTTCTGCATCTGATTCTTCTGAATATTTACTTAGTGAAGTTAGTACAGGACTTAGAAATGAAGGAAACATTTAGAAATAGCTTTCTGTTTCTGAGATACTACAACTGATTCATTTTAGATTGTAGAATTTTTTAAACTTCTTATACTTAATATATTTTAATATGTCTTAAAGAATATCATACATTTTCTGTACTGCCTTATCACTTTTGTCTGTTCAAATGACAATATTTTCTGGTTAGGTATAATGTTAACATCAGCTCTGCTGAGAAATAGGTTTTGACTTTCGGCTGAAAGCTTCAGAAATAATCTTTTCTTTGTAAGCTATGGAGTCCCTCAAGCTTTTTTGAACTGAAAAGTAAACTTTCTGTGATACAATTAAACATGTTAAACTTATGTGTGCCTTGACCTCATCCTGAAACAAAAAAACCCCAAACAACAAGAATGTAAGAAAGAAGCCCACACCAAACAAAAAATATCCCATACAGTTCTAACTCTGAAATAGCCCTTTATTCCAAGTTTTGACTTACTTGGTTGTTTATATACTATTGTTAGTACCTGGGAATGGCACGACTCACATTTACTCTGTCATACTGTAGGGATGACAGGTATTTCATGGCCAGTAACATAAATACACTAAATGTTTTTACTTATCCTAATTTTCAAATAGTGTATTCTGTCCACAGCAGCTTCCCTTCAACAGAGAACAACTTGACAAGCAGCTGTGCCCTCATTCAGTGTACTTCACAAGCACAGTATTTTTCTTCCCAGAAGCAAAGTGCATTCACCTACATAATTGTCCATGACCCTTTCTCGCCCAGAGGACAGATACTGAAGTCCATTCCTGTCTTCTAATCTTTTAAGATGCAAAGCAACACATTACTGTCATGCTAGTAGGTAGATGCAATTTTTATATGTGTGCTTTTATTGTCATCAGAGGTTTCTGTTTGAGCTTTACAAGATTCTTATTTTTGAGCACTTAAAATTGCATGTCTTAAATTCTATATGATTGTCTCTTTAGTGATAATGTTTTCTTTGGAGTCTGTATGGAAATACACTTTTAGTCTATGGATATTACCATACTGACTAGCCATTCTCAAAAGGGTAGTTTATTAGGTGGTAGTACCTTTATTTTGATAAAAATTGTCTTTACAATTTTTTTTCATTTCGTAAATTGTTTTTGGCCTATTGCAAAGAATATAATCCTTTCAATGCTGCATCTCGGTGGTGTAATTTTAACTGCTCTCTTATTTGATTAACAAATTTGTGTGTGTTTGTATGTGTTTATATGAAGTACCATAAGGCAGTTATTAAAAAATAAACTATGTAGAAGCAGTGCTAATTTCTGTAGTAAGTGTAAGTAATGATGTTACTCAGAGCAATGCTTTGCATTAAATGGCAACTTATGAAGAAGTGGAGCCTGAAATGGCCATACGGTGTCTTAAAGTTCTCTATTCATTGTCTGCTAAAGGGTTTTCTGAGCTGGCAAATTCTAGATTTCTTCTCTAACTACTTTATAGTCATGCTGTATTTTATGGGGAGTCTGTCTCTTTTGGAATTGAATAATACAAAGTCTGCCACAGGAATTCAGCTTGATTGGCTTTGCAGGAAAACCAGTGGGGATTATGATGGAGAAATTAAGTGTGAATCATCAGTGTGCCCTTGCAGCAGGGGCCCAACTGCATCCACGGCATGATTTGTAATAGTGTACCCATCAGGCCCAAGGTAATGATCCATCCTTCCCTTTTGTGTGACTTTTCTTAAGACAGCACCTGGTCTGCCTTTTACTGACATATGGGAGCAGGTTCAATGCAAGGTCACTGGGATGGTCAGGTCTGGAGCACAGAACATGCACAGAGGGATTGAGGAAACTGGGTCTGTTCAACCTGGAAAAGAGGCACCTTTTTGCAAAAATCTCACTGCTATTTATACCGAGGTAATCAGAGGATGCAGGCAAGAGGGAGATAGATGCTTTCTGGAGGTGCATTGTGGTAGTTTGAGAGGCAAAGAACACAGACCATGACATGACAAATTCCAGTGTTATGAAAAGTTTTTTACTGTGAAAGCTGATGTTTGAGCACTCCAACAGGTGCCCAGCAAGGCTGAGGGATCTTTGTTTTGTAGATGTTGAAAAGTCAGCTGGATGGGCCTCATGCAACCTGACTTAGGTCTGCTTTGTCAGTGTTGGCCTACATGAACTCTGCAGGTCCTCAATAACCTCCATTCTTCTTTGGAATAGTTTTGCCCTTGATTTGCACAGTTGTTTTGTCTCTGTGCCACACACTGGGGTTTAGAACTCTGTGACTGAATGACTGCAGTGCAGAAGAGAACCTGAAGTTGACCATTGCCTTAAATTCCAGTAATGCCTGTAGGAATCAGCTGGAAAAAATGCAGTAACAGTATAATAATGGGACGTCTGGAGGCTGCAGCAGTGAGGCAGTGAAATGATGCCTCATCACCTTTTCAGCCTAAATGGCATTTCACAGCTTGTCAGATATTTTAGCCTTTGTGTAAATGGCAAATCTATTCAAACTGGTCTATGCAAATCTGAAGGAAATTCTTAATAAAAAGCCTTTCTTCCTGAAGAATAAAGAAAAAGAGATTCTTTCCAAGCTCCTGTATTAATCTTCTTGAAATTTCGCCCTTCCAATACTAGCATCAATCATTTCTTGTTCACTTCAGGATGCCTGAAAGATGCACTGAGTACAGGCACAGTGCTTCTACAAAGAAGTCTTTTTAAGCCTGTGTGTTTGTTTCAGTACAATCTGGAGACTAGAAGGTGAAAATTGTGGGGAAAAAAACCATAAAAGAAGACCTGCAACATTTCAGAGCTACAGGGGAAGAAACATTGTCTGGGGAAGAGATCTGTTTTGTCCTCTAATAAAAATGCATATTTAAAAAATATAACTATGTAAAAACTACAGTTAAGATAAAATCTTGAGAGTCTGCTTATAAAGTTTGGGCTCACAGTCACATACTTCTGAAAGCAGGTGGATATGAAGTGGGTAAAAGAAGAGTTAGGATGCGTGAATTCTCAATGTCACCTGGTGTATATGAATCTGGAAGAAAGGGGGGTTTATTCTTGTGTACAGTGAATATGTGCTAGCAGAATATTCCCTATGTATATAGGGATTCTTCTTTTTGAAGAAGATGTTGGTAATTGATTTTTTTCCTTTTAGTACTTGTTGTAAATAAAACTGAGGAGACTACAGTAGAGATATGTTTATATGGTATTTTTATCAGTAGATCTCTATGGTAGGATTAGAGACTTCTCAAGTACTTTTAGAGTATCTCTGACAGTATAGAATGCTAATGGTATTGCTCTAGCCTGAAAAAAAGTAGGGACTTAATGGCAGTGCTTGGTTGAAATGTAGTTAGGAAGTTGAGAACTTCAAGAACTCTGAAAATAAATATACAGCAGTTTATTTCTCAAGATATGGCATAGTCATAAATATGGTGATTGTGAGTACCACTGTGCAGACCAAAGCTGCAGCCCTAACAGGGCCTTCTATTTCTTACTTTTTGTGTCCCAATGCTTGTTTTATCAGCTACTGAGACTGGATAATGTATCACAGGAGCACAAACCCTTTCATGCACTTTGAAAATAAGTACTTCTTCACCAAGTGTTTTGTTTTCTTTGATTCTTTTTCTTTCTCTTTTAGCCTACAGTTCAATGACTCTTTCATTACAATCACACAACAATAACGCATGCTTCAGGAGAAACAAGATTTTTTTAACTGTACACTGTATTTTTGTCTTTCCTATTAATTAAAAGCTATTAGTACCTTAACAGTTTGACTGAAATAATAGATGGATACTGTATTCATACGTGATTTTGGCAAGTCCTGGTAGATTTTTATCAGCTGTTAAAATTGTATTTTAGATCAATATGTATGTGTGGCATGATTTCAATATCTTTTCATGTTTAATTCAAAATTAAATAACTTACAAGTTCACTCATTGAGAGTGTACCCAAAACTACCACAAAATTACCACAGAGTTATTAGAGAATAGGATTACTGCTTCTAATTGCTATTGATGCCTAAGTGTTATGTTTACTTCTCTGCTGAAATTTACAACTAAAAGAAATTCACCTACATCTAGATAATGTCTTCCATATTTAATTTGCCATAGCCCCATCCTATAGGCAGACTTACTGAATGGTAAGAAATTACAAATCGTTTCCTACAAGCACTAGGGCTTTTCCCCCGAGATACTGGCTGTTATGTTTGAAATACCAGAATGATGCCAGATAGTCTCTTGATACTTTCTCTAACAACATTCCTAGTTAATTTTTTTTATAATTGCCTAAACATGCTGAACAAGGAAGTAGAATAGATCATCTAACAAATGCTTTCTTCACATGTTCAGATTCTAAGCTCTTTCAGTTTCATAGCTCAAACACTCATCTGAGTTTAAATTAATCAGGAATAAAAGGAAACATAAAATGTAAAAACAGTAACGAGTTTGTTTCCATAGAAACACACCGTGCTCTCTGCCAAAATTAAGTGCTGACTTTGTATTCTAAAAGATGGTTGTGCAGACAACACGCGCTCACTGGTCTGCAGATAATGTGTCAAATGTCTTCAGAGTATGCATCTTCTGACTGTGTTGTGCATTGTTAACAAATCTTTGTGCCAGTACCTTGCTACCAACCCTTGCTGTAATCTTTTCTCACTTTTATTCCATGTTCTGGCTTTGGAATGGAAAAGGAAAAGATTAGTTTCACTGTGCATTTTATACTATAAGTCTCAAGTTATAACAGTTGATAAGCTGGTGAAACTCCTGTCAATATTCTCTGTAAAATCTTTGCTCTGTTAAAAATCTATGGGTATCTATGGGTTCTATTGCTTACAGTGGGGTGACTTTTCATATCTAGAGTGTGGTCATGCATAATAGCAATATTGCTTGTCTGGTAATACAAATTCTGAAGCAAAGTAGATCAATTACAAAATGAAGATATGATGAAGCAGACATTATAGAAAAAAATACCCATGATTTTTCATTAATTTTCTTAATTTTACAATATGTCTCTGTCTTAATATTTCAAATGATACGTAGAAGACAAAAAACTGGCAAATATATAAAAGAGAATGAGAATATACCAATCAGTTACTGACTAGTAGTTACTAACCAACTGCAGCAGCAGCTGCAGAACTCTTATGGGATGAGTTTTAGTAATATTCAGAAATCTAATAATTTTTAGAGGCTCTCTTGAAAGAGCTTCTTTTTGTAGCATTTAATGCTTTACTACAGTGAACTCCTGCACTTAAATCATTCTGATTGACAAGACATAGAGGTAATTTTGGGAGAAATCAATACTCAAAATTGTTTCCTAAAATCCATCCCTGGCTTTTTTCTGTGACCTCAGCTTGTGCTTATTTTCATAAATCCTTCCATCAGAAAACACTGCTACTGTGATTAATTCATGATCCTTTTAGGGACTGGAATTTTATTTGTAAATACCACTCCTTTTGAGGGAAGCAATTTCTAAATCTTTAAATAAGGATGCATAAAAATTATTATAAAAGTTACTAGTGGGCTGTCTTTTGCAAAATGCTGACATTCGGTTTCCCCGGACTCGTTTTTTAAAATCCATTCTGTTTATAGATTTCCAGACTATTAACATTAAAGAGCTATTCTGTGATGATGAAATTCATTTTCAGCAGAATATTTTTCTTTTGGGAGGCAAAAAGAGGTCATTTCACAATCTAGAAAATTGCAGTACATTTTCTGTCCTATATTCTTAATCTCCAGTTATATAAACAATTTTATTTATTCTCCAATTCATTTTGCATCTGGATTTGTGATTAAGATTGATCCTCAGCTACCTTCCCCTTGGTCTCTGCTTTGCACTAATATCTAGCAATCATTAAATCAAAATTACTCTCTTCTTAGCTGTCCAGAATTGCCGTAACTGGTAGGAACAGCTGTAGTTTCAAGTTACTGAAAAACTGTCATTTGGGCATTGAATTAGCATTATTGTATTTTAGAAAATGTGTTCATGGTATGTCAAGTTTGTTCGTTTCACAAGTAGCAAACTTACATGCCTAAATACAAGGTTTGCCCTGACTGAGAGGTGTTTAGGCTTTTTCTTTTGCAGAAATAGTTTGTGATTGGTTCCATTCTATGTGATTCCTGCATTTTACAAACTTAAGAAAGTCAGACTTCAGGGATGAGTTGGGCGGAGAGTGAAACCTCAGTCTTCACAGCCAATAGTTCCCTTTCTTCTTTTCAGATTCTAATGCCTTTTTCCTTTAGTTGCTTTCAATGGGGTTGTTTTAATTTTTTATTTTTTGTACATTGGCATCATCCTCCCCCTTTTTTTTTTTTCATGTATCACCATACTATAATAAATAATACTAACATATGAAAAAAAGTTGAATAAAAAAGATTTAAATTCCTATGTTGTAAAGGCCCAAGTGAGAGTATGAGAAACACATAATTTTTCACAAGCTATGGAGGGGAAGAATTGGCAGTATGGGCCAGACACAGCACAGTTTAATTTACTACCTGTAGTTAATATACAGCTTGTATATGTGGTTCAGCTAATGTTCCAAAAGTCTATGCAAAACAGATTTTTTATAGCTTGCTCTGCTTTTATTCTATATGCTCTGATTTTGTTTATCAATTAGAGTGGATTGACTATTCGATGTATAGTTTCAAAAATGAAGGAGCTTTTTGTCTTATGTCTGAATGGGCCTATGTTGCCTGATACAGTTATGCAAGCTGTAGTTTTCTTGTATACCGGACTTCTATGTGTACTTCTCAAAATTCATGCCTTGGTTTGAGAGTCATTGTAAGACTGAGATACATCTGCAACATCCTTCTCAGTGTCCTGCTTGTACAAAGGACACAGCATCTTACAGAAAGTAAGAAACATATTTCTTTATTTGAAAATCTTGATTATTTTCCTGCATTCTTGAAAGAAGGTCTTCATAGTTTTTCTGGTATTCTTTAAGGACAGGAGAAACAGGATGTTTTTTCTTTTCCTGCATGTACAGTAATATTTTTCTTACTGTTCATATCCATGATCTTAATCTTTTTGATATCTGAAAAGTGTATGAATGTAGCACAAAAGATTGATGTGGTTTTGGAGGTAACTGATGTAACAATTACCTTCCTTGTATTTGGCAGTGAGATGGATTTATTGCATGGTTAAAATAGGAATTTTTTCACTTTCATCATGCAAACTTAAGTCTACGTTCACAGAAATACATATTGCCAAGCAGTGTTCCTTTTATATAAGAGTAAATTTGAAGCAACTTTACTTCTCATCAGAATTACACTAATTTAACACCAACATGACTGAAATGAGAATATAGTCAATAGTAATTGGACAGCTTGTTTTTTAATTAATTGTTTTCAGTACTTTCAAGTTGAAACTCTGAAAAATACTGTGAGAAGGGTTTGGTCACTCTATGCCAGCTTGTCAGACATGTTCTCATTAAGTTAACCTGTGCTGGAAGAGAACAGAGAAGTCAGCCTCTCTTACAGGGAGGGATGATGTTTTACTCTTAATTTCTGAGGATTTGGCCATGCCATTTAATGTGTCCCTTTTCCAATTTTCCTGACTACATTTCCAGCTTTCCTTCCAGCATTTCTTGCTGTCCTCATATGGCTTTTATTTCCCTCAGATTTTCTACTTTTGGAAGGTAATTAACCTTAAAATATTAATATAGAAGAATATTTGTACATCAATAGTACAAATAAGTAAGTTCATCTTTTTTTTCTGAAGCATTACTCACATAGCATAATTTTAGGTTTTTCCCAAGTTTTTATAATAATTTAGTAAGATGCAGGAGAAACTTAAAACCACATTGTAATGTTTACGTATTTGCTCCCTTGGGCATGTGCAATGAGTAATTTAAGGGGGACCCAGCATTTCCTGCTGTAACATTAGAATTTCTTCAGTTAATGCTAGCTGAGCTGTACTTTAATTAATTCCTTTTCCTCATTCTCTACATTTTGTTTTAACTGCATTTTTAGGGTGTTTATTTCAGGACACATGTGGGATTTTTTTGTGTGTGGTCTTGGTTTTGGGTTTGTTTTTTTTTTTTGGTTGGTTGTTTCATTTTGGGTTTTTAAAATACTCAAAAGTGCTTCAATCTTTCTTCTTCCATTAATCTGATTGGTGAGTTTATGTGTATATCTGTATGAAAAAGCATTCAAGAAGAGCTCTGTTATTTATATGAATTCAGTGTCTAGACATTACACATACCAGATTTCAACTGTATTATCTATCTGGAATTTCCACTTAGTAGGTTCTGAATATGTATCTATAAAAGAAATCTTTTAAGTTCCTTTGGAAAACAGTTACTCCACTTACCTGAAAATTACCTCATGCACATGAATACAAACACACAACAAGATGTCAGCACATGAGCAAAGTCTCTGAAACATTTCTTTTGATGACAAAATCATCTTTACCTCTTATAAGTCTTTCAAACTTGGTGGTGCTGCAGTAGAGTGAGCTGAATTCTGGTCCTTTTAGTGAATGATAACTAAAATTTTTCACTAAGTTTAGATGCTAGGCACGCCTCTTAATTTCTGCTTGTGCAAAGCCATACAGTTTGCTTTCAAAGGGTGGACATGAAGGTAGAACTTGAAGAGTATTTCACATTCAGGATGATACAGGAACTAGAACCAGTGAGCGTGACAGGGCTAGCCCTTACCAAAAGTATTATTTCTGTCACAAACTGTGTGCCAGAAGCCGTTGAAACTATTTAACTGCTGAATTATATGATAAAATTTCTGCCAGTTTTATGCAGAATATGAAAATTAATAAACAATGGAGAACAAAGTTCTCTGATCACCTGTGAATAAGAATTAGATGTGACTTAATGGTAAATACTTTGAATTATTAATCATGCAGCAAAAACATATCAAAATTATTTTTACTTGTGTTCTCAACATAGGCAGATGAGTGTGTTTAACAAATTGGTGGGCAGCAAATTTAGAACAAATGGAAGTAAGCAATATTCCAAGAGTATGTTTTATTGAATTCATTGTTTTGTGTCATTGCATAAAATCTATTTATAATAGCTGAGATAATTTTGTGATCATCAATAACATTTGCATTTTTGTTAGGCGTGATGAGAGCTATCAGAGGATAGTTCTCATATGTGATATAAAACAGTTGTCCATAGAAGTTACTGAAATAATTATTCTATCTAGTGTGCTTGTAAATGCCTTATGGTGGCAAGGTGCAGTTCATCTTGTATTGTCTTTTGTAGAATATTAGAACTTACTCCCCAGACTTGGTTAATCTAGTTTATATCTCTTAATCTTCTTTTCCTATTGGCTTCTTACTTGTGTCACTTAGAAAATAGTGACGTTATTTTGATGTGGTTTTCATTTTGTCAAAAGGAAAGAAACTAGTGTGTCTTGATACCAGTAAGGCTGTTGACATGATGTTTGAGTACATGACATGAGGAAATACAGCCTACTGTATTGACATTATATTAAATACTCAACCAGTGACAACCAGGCTAAAAAATAAAAATGGTCTTAGGAACAGCCTTCAGCTGTAGAATTATGCAAAGGCTTGAGATAAAGAAAACTTCTCTAACTTAGATTTATCCACTGTAACAGGCTATCTGAGGATTTTGTAGAAACTTTTTCCTGAACGTGTTAGATTAGCCATTTTACAAAGACTGTCTACATATACATTTAGTCCAGCTTTATAGTAGGGAACTAAGTTATATGATATATGGAAGTTCTGTTTAGCCCTACATTTCAGTGTGCCTGTTCTCTTTATTATTGAGTCTTGCTGTTGTTTTTTGTCAAATCATGTATAGGTTTTTCGATTTACCAATTTTTGGAGGAGTAGGTTAATTTTCAGAGTATGGAATTTAAAACGAAACTTTTTAATAGCTATCTATCTATCTATCTATCTGTTTTCTTGCTATAGCATTGGAACAGATTGTCTTCACATTTATATAAAAAGACAAAAATGCTATGTGTTAATTGTAATTTTGATAAGTTCCTTGTAATTAATTAATGCTTTTCCTTTTGCTGTGCATATTGTAAGGTACAAAATGTAATCATTGGATCACAAATAACTTTTTGGTCTTTGAATTACTTGCAGGAGTCAGTGAAGTTGGAGTAATACAGAATATATTCTGTTTATTTTGCTCCTACAGAAATGTATCTTCTGCAGGCAGAGAGTTAAGAAAATCTCTGGTGCCTGCATTCAGTGTTCGTATGGACGCTGCCCAGCATCCTTCCACGTTACCTGTGCCCATGCTGCAGGAGTGCTGATGGAACCTGATGACTGGCCGTATGTTGTCTACATCACGTGTTTCAGGCACAAGATCAACCAAAATGTGGTAAGGAATATGTTTTCTTACTTGTTAAAAAATGGAATTGTAGAATTAAGGTATGTTTCCAGAGAAAATGGAGGAGAGGATCCACAGTATATATTGTAATAGTCTGTCTGTGATATTTTCATGCTTAGCAATCTATTGCACCTTGATAGTTTTTCCTTATGCTGTTACCTGGGAGAAGTGATACCTGATATGCCTAACATGTTTTTGCATTTAAAGTCCTTGTTGAGTATATTATTTTGACAGCCAGAACAAATCTCTGAGTTCTCTGTTTTGTTAACCTGAAGTGTATTCTAAATATCCAGATCACAATATCTTGCAAATACTCAGAGATCCTGTGAGATAATGGATGTGGTGTATATGTAAAATCTTTGTTCTGCAGCCAAAGAATCTCTTGAAAATATCCAATTATAATTATTCTGTCATCTGGCAAAGTAACACTGGCATGCCATGAAAATTCATGTTATGACTGCCTTTTTATTTCTATTCCATGCTGAGGAGGAGCCTTTAATTTTAGATGAGACACAATGAAGAATTAGTTTAACGTCTTTTACCTGAATAAATGGTTAGTATCTCAGTTAAGAGAGAACTCTTGCCATTCATCTTGGGCTTTTAAAGCTGTATTTTGCTTCCTAGCAAACTAGAAAGACTTAACATAGTCTTATTAAAGGAAGAGCTTGGTAAGTTAGTCAAGTTGCACTTTTTTTTTCTCCTTTATACATTAGAAATGAAAGACATAAACTCAGCTAATGTCTGTATAATAGATGTTGTTCTTTTGAGAGCTTGTCAGTGAATCCTTGGTCTTAATGACGTAACAAGACTACTGAAGAGTAGGATTTTCTTTCAAGTGTACTAAATTGTAATGCCTCCCAACTAGAGTAATCAGTCCTGAGTGTTCAGTCTGCAGGTGGTTCTTAAAAAGGGAGACATATTGTTTATCCCTGTTTAAAATTTCCATAGAATTGTTAAACTTTATAATATTTTTGTTTTCCAAGATGAATGAAGACGTTAAACCAGTACACTTTTAATTTAATTTCTTCAAACATTTTCCAAGAAAATGAGTCTGGTTTTAAAAATAAACAATCTGTACGGGCAACTTCAGATACTCTCCTTGGCGTATTTTGAAAACTTTGTTATTAGCTGAAAATTACTGGATTAAATTCATGGCCAGTAAAAATAGGGCCGACATTTCCCAGATGTTTTCTAGTATCTTTTTGGAAAAAATCCTTACATTCTAGGTAGTGGGATTTGCATCAGTCCCATAAATTCCATGCTTTCTTAGTGATTTTCTTGACCTGTATTAGGTGGTCTAGAACACAAGAAACCCCATCAACTATGGAGAAAAACAGGATTTTGTGTGGCTATTGTTTAAGAGGTTGTGTGAAGGACATTGAAAGTATCTTGGAATGAGACTATTCCATCCTTCCCTGAAACTCAGCACTAACCTTTTTGAAAAGATTCAATATTATTACCTTTTTTTTTCCATGGCTCAGCTGAAAGTCAGGTTTGCAGAAAAGAAACAAAAATTACGCTTTTGTGTTTTCATTTGGGCCAAAACTTGGAAAGAGCAGATACTTTGTTTTTTTCTGTAATATTCTTAGCTTACTCCTGAGACAAATGAGATTGCCATATGTTTTTAAATGCTTGGTTTTATACTTTGTCTTTTGGATAATTAATCTAATCATATCTTTAAGCCTTTGGAAGTTTTTTCACCATTGGTTTTCTTCTTATGCTTTTCTTAGCTATTAGCTATTTCTTCATGCAGAAATAACATTGCTCTTCACCATTAGGCATAGCAACATATCTTACTTCTAAGCAACTTTTTTTTTGCCTGTTGTTTTAGTTTCCGTGCTTAGAAGCAGAACAGAGAATCATCCAGACTGAAATATTATACTCACTGAGCAAATTTTTAGAGGAGTCAAATAGATTGTCTTGTCAGCATGTAAAAAATCTCTTCTGGTATTTAGCAGAAAACATTGTTCATAAAGCAAGGACACTATTACTTCTCCTAATTTCAAGGGAAAAAAATTTAAAAATTATTTGATTTTTCATTAATATAGTCTTTAAGTATTGTGTCTAAATGCTCAGTGATTACCTGTGTTTGATGCTTTCTTCAAGTTTAAAAAAAAAATCAAAACCCAAAAACTCAACAATCAAAGAATGACTTCTGGGTACTAGGAAAAATTGTGACATATACCTATAGTGGTATTTTAATATGTAAATCAATGAGGGTGCTCAACAAAATAGGCCTACCTGAACAGATAAATGTGTATTATTACTGTTATTAGTGTATCTCTTCACCTCAGGCAAGGGCTTATTGCAGTAATGAAGTAGAGTATGCATCCAACTTATTTATGGCTGTGAACTCAAGCAAAATTTTTCATCAACATTACTTTCAATAAGTCTTTTTCACTGGGATCAGGTTCTGTATTGTCTTCAGTATTTTGGAGTACTTTTTCGTTGTCAGTCATTAAAAACACTGGTGGGGTCTTCTGAAGAAAAATCATCAAAGAGAAAATCAAAAGGGAAAGCAATAATCCTTGAATTCATCTAGTTCTGCCAAATGAAGTAAATACAGAAATACTAAGAACTGGAATCTTTAAATGTTGATACGACTTTTCAAAAATACGTTCTTTGCATGTTCATGGACTCAAAATTAAGCATGCCTCTTGTATTTGCTGAAGGTACAGCTTTAGAAATAACACAAAAATTTGCTAGCAGAACAATTTTTTTATACAGAGTGTTTTGGGTTATTGCTGTCTCTGCCTATGTTATTTTTTATGTAAATTCGACTGTCCATATACAAGGAAAGCTCTGTGATTTGCTACTTCAGGTTGTGGTTTGCGTTTTTTTTTTATTTTTTTCTCTTTGACTGTGCTTGTTTCTGGGCATGAAACATACACCTCACACATTTTTGTCATCAAAACTGCAAGAACACTTGAAAGTACAGTTGAGAATAGGTGCCGCAGATGGATTTGTTTTGATTAAAGGAACTCGTTCATACACAAGAAAATGAGAAAAAGAAGTTGTATGCAACTATTCTAACAGAAAAAAAAACTAAACTCAAAAGATCCGTATAAGATTAGCAAAGACAGCCCTGTGGATCAGAGAAAGCCAGGTGGAGACAAACCTATACTCACAGCTGTTTCATTTAGAAATTGTGAACAGAAGGGGCTATCTAGACAGCCCCAGTAATGTTTGAAAGAATAATGATCTTTTAGAAGAGGCAAAGACAGGAAATTCAAGTATCTGCTGTTGCTGTTTTTGGAGCTATATAAAATTACCTTCTACTATTATCGGCCAGTTCTTAACCTCTGTAGCACACAGGGAATGAAGGGATGCTGTCCAATGGAAGCTGAAGATCCTTTTTCTGTTGAGTACCTTAGTGACGCAGTGTCATTGTTTGCCACTGTCTACTAACTACTGCCAGCTCCCAAACATCTCAGAAAGACTAAGCCATGCCTTCAGAAGGTCATGTTATTCAAAAATCATGAGCTGGATTATTTTTGAAATATCATGCATAATTTCTATACCTAAGTTGGAATTCCAAGAAGTAAACGATGACATGAGAGTTATCTTCCTGGATGTAGTAAGTCTCAGATCTTTTAGGATCCCCCATTAAAAATTGTAGCCTGAGAAAGTTTCTAGGTATTTAGATGTACATCAGATACTTGTTTCATGATAGTTATTATGAATTCATATTCACATAGTTTATGTTTTTAAGGTTTTTGTTTCCTGCCATACAGAAAATGAAGGAGAAAGTAATTTTCCCTTTTATCTTTTTGAAGTTTGCTCACAGAAGGGGAGATTAGGGTTTTTTTCTTTGTATCTTTGTAGGGTTGTTTTCTGTATTTCTGCCACTATCTTAGTTCACTCTTGGCTTTGGTACCATTAAAGATAATCATGCTTTTTATACCACAGCTTTCTCAATAATCTGGTAATTACCACAGCTGTTTCTTTACTCTGATAAACTCCCTTACATAACAGCTGTCCTTTCTGATCAAAAATGACATTCTTAACATTCTTAAGAATTCTTAAGATTTTCTGTCAGGAAATGTTTTCTGGGACATGCAATCAATTACAGAGTGTACTTGTGAATATGTTTTTCTGAGAAATAAATTAAGAATCCTATGAAGATAACATACTAAAAAATAATCTTCTCCTTGAGCTAGAATACATTTCTGGGTTTTATAACTTTTTCTAATGAGAAATGGCATTCCTTCTCTGGAAATTTTATCATTAAATGAATCTATATTGTCTCTTAAAATATTATAATTTGCACTCCATCTTCTCTGAAGAGTTACATCTTCTTTCAGAGAAGATTTAAACCTTTTAATAGAGCAGTATCTCCTTGGGTTTCTATAGTATAATGCTTTTTCTATTATCTCATAGAAATAAATCAATTAATAGTCTCTAGTTTACATCTGATCCACCTTCTGCCCCTGCCAAAAGCTGAATAGGATAAAAAAAATAATTGAAAGGTAAATTAACATGTATGTTTACATATGTTTCAAGATTGGATAAGACATGATCATGGACATTTTATCACTCCTATGATAATAACAGTCAGTTGCTATTTATGTAGTTAATTTTTATATGTAGTTTAACTATAGACAATTAAAATGAGGCAGAAATAATTTTATTATACATGTAATGGTTAACTAATTTGTGAGTATGCTCAGAACATTATTTCTAGGTACACTTGGAAATGATTTAGGAACATCATTGAGTTTTACTATCTGAGGTGACCTCAACTAAATACTCCAAATGTCTGTGACAGGCAGAGCTCTGACACACAGAGATTTACTGCAATGCCTGTATAAATGGCACAGAATATTTGTACTTGGTATGCCCTTAGTTTTCAGGAGCAGAGAGGTTAAAAATTATAAATCCCATAAATAGGTCCAAGAAAGAAGCCCAATAGTGACAAGAAGTCAGTGCAAAAATAGAAGTCTTCAAGTTTAGGGTGGGTTTTTCCTCTTACCTTAAAGCATTCACATGACTGCAAATATTTGAAATCTAACTAAAAGAACTGGTGCTGTTTTTTATTCTCTTCAATTCCACTGATAAAAATGCTACAGCTGTAGGATTTTCCAGATTTTTCAGATTCTTTTCAGATTTTAAGACTATTTTACAGACTGAAGAATTCACTGCTTTTGAAGGTTTCAGAAGGAGTGCTAGGAAATTTGATGAATAATTTAGATGCAGATTGTGTATAAAAGTATTCTTTTACAGTTTATATAAACATTTCTAATCAAAAATATTTCATCCTTAGATATTCCAGTGCACATGCATCTTACATAACTAGAAATGTTCAACTGTTCAGGTGTAGCCAAACTCACAATAGCTCACCTTTGCATAAAAAAAAATGGACCTTTGTGAGATATTGAATGGTCAAGCTCATAAGAAAGAAGTGCCTTCTGTGTGTTACTAGGATGAGAAGATACAGATTTTATATTTCCTGGTGAAGAAGGTTGCTTTTGAAGTGGAAGGTTCATGGGGATACAGTAGTTGGGAACTGAGATGTAACAGTTCTCTGCATAGTGTGAGCTTCTTAGCGATTGCCTTCGTACAAGGTTCCATTCTTTTTATATTTATAGAATCCATCAAGTAGATGTAGAATTGATGTAGAATTTTTGCATAGTTTAACAACCCTGCTAGTCTTCTGATTGATATAATGAGCTCTGGAGAATTACAAGTGAAAAGTGAAAAAAAAAAATATTGTTACTGATATACTATGTAAATAACTGATAAAGAGTGATCAGTGCTTTAAAGCAAAAGTTCTGCACAATATGGGTTAAGAAATTCCTCACATACACTGCTGTAGACAGCTCTGACAAGATCTGGATATGCATTTAGTTATTACATCTCACTGGGCAAAATTTCATTCTATTACGTAGAATCATACAGAAATCCAGTACTTCAAAATCCCATCATTTAAAAAAAATCAAGACCATACTCTTGGTTCATTACATTCATCTCATGTCTTTCAGGAAAATTCTACACATTATACTACAAATAAAAGTTACAAATGTTTCTAATTGTGTATTATTGATGTAATGCGGAATAGCTTTAAGGCATCAGTTGCAAAAATATGCTGTGATTTGGTTTCTTCAGATGTCATTTGTTTTCCCACAAAGTTGAGAAATTTTATATGTAAAAGGAATTATGTTATAATGACTGAATTAAATTGAATTTCATTTGAAGTTTTTATATTGAGTGGTGAGCTGTTATCAACCCTGTTTTTACACTGATAAATTTTTCATGAGTAAGCTGGTATTTTAAATTTACTTTTTCTTTTAAATTCTTCCTTCTTTTCAAGAGAGCTAAAGCATGTGAGAAAGCCATTACAGTTGGGCAGACAGTCATCACGAAACATAGAAATACACGATACTATAGTTGCAGAGTCATAGGAGTGACATCTCAGCTTTTCTATGAAGTCATGTTTGATGATGGCTCCTTCAGTCTGGATACTTTTCCTGAAGACATTGTAGTAAGTACTTTCTCAGATTCCTGTTCATTCTGGTTTGTTTTCTTGGGTTTGGTTTTTGGATGGGTTTTTTTGCAGAATTTGATAGTTTTTCTTTTTTAAATTAGAGAGTTGGAATCTCTTGAACTACTTCTTATGACCTTGAGAAAATAGCATCCTTATATTCAGTTCATGTTTTCTTACTTTAACTACTGAGAATGATTATTTTCTAATGGGTTTCCAAACCTTGGTTGTTCTAATTAGTCTTTGCCATTTGACCAAATGAATCTAGAGTAATCTTAGAAAATCTTCTAATTAAATAAGAAATATGTATTTAATGAAGGATATGAAAGAGGGAATTCCATATATCCTTCTCTGTCACTTAGAGATAACTTGTAAAAATTCCTTGCAGAATAGAAAACTTCTGCTATAATGTGAATAGCTCTCAAGAATCTGTTCTAACAACTTATTTGCACTTTCTGATATTTAGTTTGTGAGATTACATTATTAATGATAAAAATCATCAGGGAGAAGATAGTAGTTTATCTGTATGTAGTATAGTTTATTACATTTTCAAAAAGCAACTGAGATTTTGATTTCCCTTATGCACTTACATAAACTACCATGTCTCTCATAACTGTTAAGGACCCCGCTGTGCACTTGGCACAAACGAACAGAATTCACAGTTGGAGAAAGATTCTATTTCCCTGTTCAGTGTTTGCAATGAACACACTGGATGTTAAGCTTTGTGGTGTTCATCAAGTGCCCTTTGACATCGCTCTCATGATGTGACTCTAATCCTTGTTTACCTTCATGATCCTCTGAGTCTTTTCTGTGCTAAGCCAGTGCTTTTGGTGTACCGCCTACTAATAATAATCTCTAAAAGTTAGAGCCTCCAAGGAACACTGATATGCAAAAGTGCTGTTTGTTGCAAGACTTTTCACTTAGTCCTGTTCTGCATGTAGAGGGGAAGAGCCTGGCTTACACAGTGGTGCGAGAGAATACTGGCTTTGCAGCTCAAGGGATACAACTCTAGGAGCACTCCATATTTTTCTCCCGTGAAAGTCTCTGAGCTCTTCTGCTTTCTGCAGACCTAATATTTTCCTGAAAGCAGCATTAACTGACAGATATGTTAGTGGAAACAATGCTGTTGTTCTTAGAAGCTTCTTAGTTACTGAAAAGTCTGGCACCTTCTGAAAATGTGGTATTTGAAAGGATGCATTTCAGATCAATGTGTGGAGATTGAGCTGTTTACCTCCCAGTGGTCTGAATAGAAGTCAGTCAGCAAATCTCTCTTATGTGTCTTTGAAAATTTATTCTTCAATGCGAAACACTCCAAAAGGCTCCATTAATGATCAAAGACATTCTGATTTAGGACAATCAAGGTACTAAGTAAATGTGGCCGTATTGTTACTAGAAACCCCTTTTGTAAATGCCTGCATCAAGGATCTGGTAAGGCAAAGATGAGGAACTGCTTGTTGTCCTAGTGGGGGAGTCTGATCTGGAGCTAAGAATAAATGTAATCAGGTCTGGATATGCCTCAGTGCTTCTCAGATAGTGGATGAACATATAATTGTTTGATGGAAACACCAAACGAATTTCACATTCCTTAGAGAAATCTTGTTGTGTTTTCATTAGATAATATACCTGCAGCAGTTACTGGAACTGAAAAAAAAGTGTTTTTTCTTCTTCTCAGACTAAAACTTACTAATCCATGCAATGTGCGTATCAGGTGTTAGTGCCGCTGGGAGGACTTATTCATCAAATCTGGTGTGAAAGCAATGTTGCTGCCTATTGAAGAACTTATTTTTCTAATCTGTTTTCACTTTTCAACCAGCTCACAAAGATAGCAGGAGCTTTTTGCTCTTCCAGTATATGCTGAATCCACTACATAATTTCAGCTCAGCTCACAATAGACCAGAATTCCAATGTTCAGACACAGGGATTTATTTTCAAGGAGGAAAACAGGGAGCAGGGAAAGTTCAGTCTTGAAGCTTCATGAAACTCTGTTTGCATTCAATAACAACCAAATCAGGTTATACACTGTTCTCTTGTCATATGTATTTCTCTTGGTTTGTGTTAGCATTTACTAAATATATTAGGTGGGGAGTTTTTAAGTGTTTTAGCTATAGATACATATTTAGATTTTTTAATTTCAACATTATTTATTACTTGTGTGTTATACATGATTTCTTAGACTAATCACTCCTCAATTACAGGGTTTAAACCTATGAGTTAGCTGTTCAATGTGCTAACCAGTCTGTTTTCCTTCAACCCAGAAGGTGTAAGACCTTCTTACAATCTCTTGGGTACAATCTCTTCCTGGAAGCAACAGCAGGACAAATTCCTTTTGTAATTCATGGGAAGACTACAGTAAGGGGGACAGTACATGATATCTTAAAGGACATGAGATGACAGCTTCCGCAGTTAGTTTAATGATGCATGCACACAACTAGCGAGTGCATATACTGCAGTCCTGAGTAGCTGAAACCGGCAGACAGCATGTATGTGTGCCACTTGCCACTTCATGAAGTATTAATGCTCTGTAACTTGTCAAACAGCCCCTAGCTCAGCACCAAGAACAATACTGTTCTACCCAGTAGGCCAGATGTCAGTTCACAGGTTATGCATCAGGAAATGTTTCAGTTCTTTGGTCTGATCATTTAGGGAGGGTGTCCCACAGTTCCTTTTTTTTTTCTCTTTTTCTTTTTTTTCTGTTGATACCTAATGGATATATCTGCACTGGTGTATCTTAGTATTTTGCTAGAAATTAATACTCTTGGTATATAGGTAGAAGATTTATTTGTTTCTGTATATATTGTGGCTGCCAATATGCCTTATATGCATATGTGTATAAGATTTGGATGAAGTTGTTCCCACGTTACCTAATCAAAATCCCAGCAGAACAGGAGGCTTTGCAGTATACATGTTTGGGAGGAGATAGATACCACCATGTTATATTGATTGTAAGGAGGAAAGCAGATAATTGCAGAGTGAAGCGTGCTTTGGGTCTGTCAAGAGGTCTGATTACAGGAGAGCTGAGCACACACCTCCTGAAATGGTAAACATCCTTCCAGGCACTTGCCCTATTAGTGCCCTGGTCCTTCAGTGATGAGTTTACAGAGAATTCTTTGATGCCATGGTTTCACCTTGTGGTTCTCAAGAGAACTAGGTAAAGAAAAATGACATGCCATGACTTAACCACACTGTGTTTTAGTTTACGTTTAAGTGTATAAATGTTGGTGTTATCCATTGAGAAGGTGAAATTGGTCTGTGGGTAGTCATGTCCACAACCCAAAATGACCTTTACTTATTAAAATCTGTACATCAAATAACATTGTGTTAACATGGTAGCTTATGGAATGCTGCTGTAATTATTCCTTAAAAGCAAGAGCATCTTAAATGTTGATGAAATGAGATTTGTTTGGAAGGACAATTGATCCTATATTCAGGAGTTCAGTAGGATTTTTTGCAGAACCACAATTTGGTAATTTTCTGAGGTTCTGATAACATCCAAAAAGCATCCTCTTTAAAAAGTATATATTAGTATAGGTTAAGACATTTAGATTACAGCTGTCAAAAGCAGGAATGAGAAATTATTTTTCATGGAATCATATAGGTAAGAAAGACCTTTAAAATCATCTAGTTCAACCATTAACGTAACACTGCCAAGGCCACCTCTAAACCATGTCCATAAGTGCCACCTCTGCATGTCTCTTGACTGCAGCAAGGGCTGTTGACTCAACCTCTTCCCTGGGCAGCCTGTTCCAGTGCTTGATAACTGATTTGATGAAATTTTTCCTCATTTCCAATCTAAACCTCCTCTAGGGCAAGCTGAGGCCATTTTCTTACATCCTGTTGCTTGTTGCCTGGAACAAGAGGCCAACTCCCACCTGGCTACACCCTCCTTTCAGGCATTTGTAGACAGTGATAAGGTTCCCCCTGAGCCTCCTTTTCTCCAGGCTAAACAACCTCAGCTCCATCAGCCACTCCTCCCAGGACTTGTGCTCCAGAGCCTTCACCAGTTCCATTGCCCTTCTCTGGACGTGCTCCAGCACCTCAATGTCCTTCTTGGAGTGAGGGGCCCAAATCTGAACACAGGACCTGGGGTGTGGCCACATCACTGCTGAGTACAGGGGGACAATCCCTGTGGTCCTGCTGGCCACACTACTGCTGGTACAGGCCAGGGTGCCTTCTACCAACCTGGAATGCTGCCTGGGGTTGTTGTGACTCAGGGGCAGGATCCAGCACTGGGCCTTGTTGAACCTCACACCACTGGCCTTGGCCCATGATCCAGCCTGTCCAGACCCCTCTGCAGAGCCTTCCTGCCCTCCAGCAGATCAGCACTCCCACCCAACTTGGTATCCTCTGCAAAATGACCAGCCATTCATTTGATCCTGTTGTCCAGGTCATCAATGAAAGTACTAAACAGAACTGGCCCCAGTAGTGAGCCCTGGGGACCACCACTGATGACCAGCTCCCAGCTGGATGTAATTCCATCCACTACCACTCTCTGGGCCCAACCTTCCAGATGGTTTTTTACCCAGTGAACAGTGTGTCTATCCAAGCCATGGAAAGCCAGTTTCTGCAGGGGAATATTGTGTAAAATGCTATCAAAGGCTTTACCACAGTCCAGATAAACAACATATACAACCTTTTCCTTATCCACTAAGCTTGTCACCTTGTCACAGAAGGAGATCCTGTTGGTCAAACAGCACCTGCCTTTCACAAACCCCTGCTGGCTGGGCCTCATTGCGTCGTTGTCCTGCACATGCTGTTTGGTGACACCTGGGATGATCTGCTCCATGACTTCCCTTGGCACTGAGGGAAAGTGCCTCTTTCCCTGGCACTCAGGCTGACAGGCCTGTAGTTCCCTGTAGACCCATCTTGAAGAGGGGTGTAACATTTGTCAACCTCCATTCAACTGGGACGTCCCAAGTTAGCCTGAACTGCTGGTAAATGATGCAACGTGGCTCAGCAAGCTCTTCCGCCAGCTCCCTCAGTGCGCCTGGGTGGATCCCACCCAGTCCCATAGACTTGTGCATGTCTAAGTGATGTAGCGGGTTGCTGACCATTTCCTCTTGGATTGTGGGGGCTTCATTCTGCTTCGTATTCCTGTATTCCAGCTCAGGGGCGTGGTTCTCGCAGAACAATTGGTATTAAAGACTGAGGCAAAGAAGGCAGTAAGTACCTCTGCCATTTCCTCATTCTTTGTCACTATGCTTCCTCACGGCATCCAGTTAAGGATAGAGATTGGTTTTAGCCCTCCTTTTGGTGTGAATGTTTATAGAAACATTTTTCATTGTCTTTTATGGCAGTAGACAGGTTAAATTCTAGCTGGGCTTTGGCTCTTCTCATTTTCTCCCTGCATAACCTCACAACATCCTTGTAGTCCTCCTGAGCTGGGTGCCTCTTCTTATTAAGGCGATAAACTCTCCTTTCTCTCCTGAGCTCCAGCTAGGCCTCTGTGTTCAGAGATAATTTCAGTTCATTTTTGCATGTGTCATGTTGCTTCCTCCAACATTTTCCTTGATTTTTTTTGTCTACTAGCTTTTTTAAGTGGATGCCACCTTGTCTTCAGAAAAATTCCAGCATGAGAAAAGCACCACCAAGCAGTGAATTTTTTAACATATTAACAGTGATACCTGAATCCTTAACAGAATTTTGTTAGTACCTTCTTCCAGCAGTGGACCCAAGAAAGCCCACAGTGTGAAGAGAAAATGAGGAGATTAAACTCTGTGTTTCTATGTCTATCAATACTTTAAATTTGCCACTGTCAGGAGAGGGAGGAACAAGGAGAACTCTTGACAACCAAAGTACTTCAATGAAATTATTACAAAGGCTACAATTTCTTACTGTGTGCACCTAGATTTCACAGCATCTAAAATGGTTATCCCCTGCTTTCTTTATTTAAAAAAAAAGGCTAAAAGAAATAAAAGCACATTTTAGTTACTAGTATTTGAAGAAAAACCTGCCAGTGTGATAGCAATGTAGTTTAAGAATCTGTTAATGAAACAAGCCCTAACAATAACCTACAACTTTTTTCAGTGAAGGACCTCTTTGCAATCCTCTGCTATCCCAGGCAACAAATGCTCACTTCATATCCTACAAAATTATGAAATAGAAGTTTCGACATCTCATGATCCACACTCTGTTGTATATGCGTACTGTATACACATGTACTCTATACACTGTGTGTATAAAGCTGCCAGTCCTATCTGCTTTGATGATCATGGACTTACTGAGGTTTTGCAGGATCCTTCCTGGCCTAGATATCTGGTAGGGGTTCGAAACTGCATAGGCATTTATAATCTTAGTAATTACCTGAGACAAGGTGAACTAATTGGGGTAAATTACAGGTGAAGGAGTCAGGCTGAATACAGATTGTCCCAAGACAATTGGGTATTATTAGACAAATGAGAGACAGAACAGATTTACTTCATCCTCCTTTGAGATGCAGAACAAATGGGATTTAGCTGGACAATTTTTCAAAAATTATTTCCTGCAGGCCAGCTAAAGGGAGTATTAGTAGAAAATCATAATGTGCCATTAGCTTGTAGGACTTTTTGCATGTGCAGGTTAGGTTCACTTTTCAGACCTGTGAGTGTCAGTGCTCTGGATGTAGTTTCAAGAACAGAATCTTACTTGTTTTCAGGAACTTGTCCCTAATGGCTTTGTCCGTGACTACTGACTTTCACTGGTGCAGGAAGTGTGCGTCCGGAGATGTGACACTCAGTCAGCTTCTCAGTATCTGTTATGTAAATACATTTGCCCCTGCTTTTGAAAAACCATACTTCTTTAACAACAGACATTTGGAGATACTGGGCTAGCATGTAAGTCTTGAGAGTCCATTTAATATCCACCTGTATCTAAAAAAATAGAAGTTTAGATTCTAGCCCTAGTAATTCCCAAGAGATGCTGTGTTCTTTTGAAAATCTGTCCTACAAAGAAGACATATATTACTTTTCTTCTATCAGCCTTCTCTGGCATTATAAACGACTAAACTCCTGACTAGTTTCTAGCATTTTTTCCTAGTGATTTCTCTTCTTTATACCTTTCTCTCTTTATGTCTTCTGACAACTCTTTTCTACTTGTCTACCTGTTCAAATCAAAGTTTTAAATAGTAGTGCTTACTGCCTCTTTGTATCTGTGAAAGATGCATTAGACTGCTGGCATAATAATAGCTTATTGTTCAAGTTTTATTATAATGGCATGTAAATCTGTAAAAATTGGTAAGGAAATTAGAACAGTTGAATTTGCACACTTTCTGGGCAATCTATAGATTTTGGATGCACTCCAGTATCACCATCACCAGCAATTTCTGAGAATGTGAAATAGGAAAGTAATGCATTTCTGAAAGCAGCAAGAGGCTAGATTGTATTTGGTATAAACTTAGTCCAAAAGTTCTGAGAATTGTTTTTGTGATGTGGGAAAAAAGACATTATAATGAATTATAATTTTAGTTTAGCAATTTTCTAAGAGGTTTCTTAACTGTGACATTGAGTCCATAAACTGAATAATGTGCAATTCACATTGGGCTGGTACACTTGTTTTTTGCAGCATTACAAAATTGCCATGTAATTGAACTTACTACTCAGCAAGCTGTATGATGTGATCATTGACAGGTAATTCTGAAAAATGTTGGAAAGCAAATTTGAGAGCTGCTCAGACATGTCTCAGAAAAATTTAGGTTTCTTTTCCTGGTTTGATGGATTTATAGAAATTGTGTAGGATTCTGCATTCTTGTTTTGTGAAATGCTCTAATAAGTTAAATATTTACACATGTTTTGGAGAATTTACTTTGCATTTGTGTGAACAGGGAAAATTTATTTTAACACATTTTTGTAGTTGTGAACTTTTTCCACTAGATTTACAAGTGCTTATACAGATAATGCTATGCTTTTTACATGTGAATAATTGTTTGCTTCTTCTGAATACTAATAGAAATTAATTCCTGTTTTTAAAATTTACTGTACTCTTCATAAGTTAAAATCAAGCTATTTCAAAACCAAAGACTAAGTTCTAAGGCTGCAGAGTGAAGGGTTTTATTCCACTATTTAACTCTTGAAGCTACAAAGCATCAACAGATGCAATAGCCTTATTTTAATCTAAAACTTGTACAGTATTATAACTGTATTAATTTGAGTTACTTTCACTTTACTCCATTATGGAGAACAGGAATAATTTTCTGTGGCTCTTGCTTTTTTGTTTCCTATTACAGCAGAAAGACAGGCAAATTAGTAGATAAGCATAAAAAATTAATATAGAACAGATGATAGGCAAAATAAAGTCTGAAATATAAGTATTATCTATCTACTATTTCCTTGTAGAATAGCCTTTCCACTTTATGATGAAATGCTTTATGGATCCTTAACAAAAATGATGTTAGATGAGTTGAAGGTAACGCCTCACAGCTCAGCAGGAGAAACAAAATGGTAGAAAAGTCATTACTTTGCAGTTCATGATAAGATGGCTGACTTTGCAGTGAGGCAGGTGAGAGACAGAGATACGTTACAATGTTTCTTGTGTTTGCAAAGACAATGTGTGTCCTTATCCAGGACCACAATCAGTACAGCTGTGATGAGCCTGTGGAACATGTTGAAATCCCTGGAATTGCACAGGCACCATTGAGATGAGGTGGGACTGCTGGGATTGGGATAGGAGCGTTATTTCACCTTCCACCTCTTTTCTGAGGTAATCCAGGAATTGTAGGATTTTTTTATCTGTTAATTTACACTCCTGTTGTGCAGAAGCAGATTTCCAAACTTACTGGGGGACAGCGGAGGAAGTGTTGGAAGACTTGCATTTTCCTTCATGTGTGTATTGCATCCTGAGGAGGAGCAGCACATGAGCTGGTCTTTGTACTCTTCTGACTGTGATTGATTTACAGGGAGCCAATATCCAGGTGGGCAGGATACAAGGTAGTAGTGTAGCATTAAGTCTCATCTGACTTAATTGTAAGCATAAGCTAGGATTTTCTGCTGCACCTACAGAAGCTTTGTTCCTCATAGCAAATCAGACATCTTGGTGTCCTTGGCAACTTCAGCTTCCTACTGCTGACACTCAGTTTTGTCCCATAAGAGTATATTGTACCCTTTAATGTCCTTTCTACTGTACCTTATTGTGATGCCCAGTACCACTGTGGACATCCTAAGCCACATTCTGCAATGTGGGTTTGAGTTGTTGTCTTTGGAGCAGTTCTGTGTCTATCAATTAGCATTATGCGTGAATTTGTGTTATTAATACTTAGCTGAAAGGCAGTGCAATGGTTAAAATAGTAACTTTCTAAGCTGGATAGAAAATAAGAATGCGTGGTCCAATTTATATTCCAGTTTTCTTTTGTAAAAGCATATATTCACTTTGTAGGAGAACATTCAGTAGTATTTTAAAGACAAGATATTATACATAAATTCAAAGTATTTTTATACTCACATTTTGTGATTCAAGGCTAAATTTGTTGAATTACAGTAACTATTCTGTTAATCTGGTGATTTCACTGAATTTATACCAATTCAAACTCAGAATTGCACTCCTGGGAATCAGGCCTTCTCTTTCAAATGCTAATGCACTGTGTAAATTGCTGTTCCTGTTTAGATAAAATTCTGACTGTGACAAATTAGCTACCACTCTCCTTTTCATTCAAATTGTCTTGGAACATATGAAACCTAATTTTGTGTTTCTAAAAATTTGCTTCAACTAGTGTATACTATCAGCTGCTGAAAGAAAAACACAGTTTGACAATCTTTTGAGATTAGCGGTTGTTTCAGAGAGTTTCCACAATTTGTTTCTCTACTTGCACTTTACTGGTGTTGATAGATACATTCAGTGTTTGCAGTTGCGGTGTGGTATTTGTCTGTATGGCCAGCTTTTCTAAATTGTAGGTATTGGTTGTAATCGCATTAGTCATGCTCCTTATAAAACAATCACCAGTGAGCAGGGCTGTGGAAGCTTAATCACTAGCATTCATGTTGAAAATTAATATTAGCTGAAGGAATGTAGGCAGAGAAGAAAATTTGCATTAAGTTCTTTTGCAGAATGGCTTTGGAAAGACCACTTCTTGATGATACGGCCACACTGTGCTTGCTTCTGCACTCCTTGTTAAATCATCTTCAGATGTTCAGGGAACACTATCTCATGATGTGTACCTTAGTAGCAATGAGCTAGGATAGTAAATTTAACTCAGGTTCTAATTTAAGGGGAAAATTTAAAAGCTATTCCTACACTTCAGCTGGAGTAACCATGAGGACTATTTCTGTGCAAAAGCCAAATAATCAGGCCTGGATTTTTCTTACTTTTTCATGTTATAAGTCTAGGGACTAGAAACCCACTTGAAGTCTTACCAGTGAAAATCAGATGTACTTAGTGTGTTTTGTGTGTGTTTTGAGAAGTTACTGTTAATTTTGTGATTAACACAAGAATACTAATTTGCTTTAAATTGAAATGAATGTGCTATGAATTCAGTTTGCTGTAAAGTGAAGTTCAGTTTCTCAAATATAAGACTATAGAGGTGTTTTGGAGTTTTGAGTTTTGGAGACCATGCATTAATTTTAAGTTATTTTTCAGAAACCATAACATTTCTAGGATAAAAGTCAATACTATGGCTTGCTCCATGCAAATTGTGATTAGATAGACTAATAGGAAGGTCTGAACTATTCTTAGATATTTAAGAAATGCAGGGGATGACAGAAAATGAACAGTTTCTATTTCTCTGATTGATTTTAACAATATGTATGAATTTATGAACAAACACCATATGATTTAGAGTAAAAATGATATGTAGGTACATAGGAAAGCCAAATTTAGTGCCATTACAGAATCTGAGTTCTCTCCAGTCAGTCTTTTCAATGTCTGCTTCTCTTTGATCTTTGTAACCTCAGGGCTAGATTATGAGCTTTCAGTCTACCAGGAGGAGGATTAAAATATTGTGCCATGGCCCCTCTGCAGCAGGGATGGAGCAGTAGAGAAAGGATGTTTCACCAGGCACACTGTGGGGCTGAAGCCAAGCTTCTGCTTACCTGTGCCTTTTGCCTGATTGCATGGACAAGAGCATACTGGAATTTGGAAGAACTTTCTAATACAGAAAACTGCGGCAGCACAATGAGATGGATTCTTACACAGTCTTTCTGGAAGACTGCTGCTGAGTGATTGGAATATGTCTTCCTAGAGGGTTTTGGTGTCATATGATACAGAAACAATGAGTGACTTTGATAGATGAGAAATACATTCAGCTAAAATAATTGTTACAAATACTACTTTTGAGCTAACATTTGAACCGTCTTTAAACTCATAGCATCCCAGGAAAAATAATCCCAGTCAGGTTCTGTGTATTTTTATTCGATTCCATTACCATTAAGTGAAATACTTTATTAAATTTCTGTGTATTTTATTCTCTTGCTACATGCCATACAGCAAAAAATAGATCAAAAGTATGTACTAGTTCACACTTAACCACTTTCAACCTGTGTTGTTTATTTCAATTATGCCATCAGTGATTTTGACAAGAATTTCAGTAAACAATGAGGCATTTTGTACCTTGTTTTGGAAACAAAGCAAATCAGGAAGTGAAAGCCAGGACTGTCAAGGAGATGCAGAAATGTTTGCTACGTGATACTGAGGAAAATACTGTAATTTAAATACAATTTAAACAAAAAAAAAAAAATTATTTTGAGTACAGTCTAAACCAGAGTGATTTGAAAAATAACAAAGCGCAGTGCTGTGTGTGCCAGTTAAACAGATAAACAGTTCTATTAGTGTTGAGGAAAATAAAATGGTAGCTCCTGAGGTTGTTCATGGGATTGGGATTGCTCAGTTAAGACACTCCTGAAGAAAGAGGTGCCAGCCAGTTTTGTTTTCAGTCTTAGTTCAAGTTTGATGACAGTTGACTGCTCTGTGTTATGGATTTTGTAGAGTCATCCCCCTGGGAAATGAGTGGAAGAATGTTACTGGTATGGTAGATTTGAAAATTATTTAATTAATTTCAAAAGAACGAAATAGTTCAGAAAAAGAGGAGGCTATTCTGCCTGTCTAAAAATTTACTTTATGCCAGTTGATGAGTGTAAACCTCAGGTTTGTAAACAGTGATATAAGAAAAAACTTATGCTTATTCAGATGAGTTAGTGGTGAACATGAGTAATCTTCAAGAGGGAACCATTTGCAGATAATATTCATAAATTTATACCATAAATACCATAAATTTATTTTTCTTCAACACCCTTCCAAGTTGTCGGCCTTATCATTTCATACATAGGAAAAGAAATCTCAATCTTCATTGTATTGGGGTTTTTTATATATATGAATTTTTAGGGCTATTCTCAGGGAAGTATCTCAGGAATACTCATCAGCTTTAGAGAAAGGTCTTCAGACTTGCTCCTTATGGATTGCAAATGTCTTTTTCCTTGCAGTGTTTTATTCTTCTCTCCCCTAATAAGCCCATTGTAAGAGCACAGATGTGAGAACTGAGTTTACTAATCTCCCACTCTGATCTGAGCAAAATGAGTGTTGATTTTGTTCATCCTGATGGGAGAAGTTCTACAGAATGCTTGTGCAAAAGCATGAGGGGTAGGCAAAAGCAGCTTTGAAAGCAAGCACAAGTTACCAATTGCAGGATCAAGTTGGGGATCTTCATCATCACAGCTCATCTTATCCTGTCTTGAGTCAGGGTGGGATCACATCATCCAAACCATTATTAAGAGCCAGGTGATCTGATGGACCCCTGATTTGAACGGACAAGTATTGGTGATTTTCTATTAGAATATTATTGTTTTCTGCAGTAGTTTTAAACATTTGACTACCGTTGGGTTTCTGCTTCCTCTAAAGATGCCGTATGGGCCACATTTTCCTATTTTCAACAAGTTCTTGAGATACAATGACCAATGCCCTCCTTGACAATAGACAGTACTAGACAGCTTCCTGTGCCACACTGACTGCAAGGAATTCCTTCTCCCCGGAAGAGAGTCCCTTTCCCTGTGCCAAGCAGTGATATGAGGTGGTATAGAAAAACCTCCAGGCCCTATCCATGCCCCCTCTTGGCTACTGCGAAAATTAACCCTGTCCTGGCTAGAACCAGGACACCATCATAAAAGGCCGCTAGATCAGTCAGGCGTGATTTGTCTTCAGCAAAGCCATGCTGGCTGTCTTGGATCACCTCCTTGTCTTGCATGTGCCTTAACATGTCTTCCATGAGGGTCTGCTCCATGATCTTCTGAAGCACAGAGGTGAGGCTCAAAGGTCTGTATTTTCCTTTCTCTACTTTCTCCTTATTTTAAAAATAGGAGTGATGTTTCCTTTTATAGTCACCAGGAACTTTGTCGGACTGCTCTGAATTTTCAAATATGATAGAGAGTGGCTTGGGAAAAGCACCAGCCAGTTCTCTCTGGACTCTAGGCTGCATATCACCAGGCCCCATAGACTTGTACCTATTCAGTTTCATCAGGTGGACACAAATCTTTGCTTTGCTTACAGTGGAAGGAACCCTCTCCCCCAAAGCCCATATAGGGGTTCAGGGATAGATACTTATTTTCAGTGTGGCTCCTTTGGACCAAAATCTAAAAGAAGTCAAAGTCTTACAATTCTTACGAAGTCTTGTAGTCTTACAATTTTAAAAATAATTACTGAGTTTGAGATAGCTGATTTAACCTAATGATCAGAGAAAACATTATTGAAATTAAATCGTAGGCATCCAAGGTACATCAGTTTTTGACAGGTTGGGAGAATAGTCTCAATAGTTCATATGTTCACCTTAGACCAGAATGCCTCTACCTTTTAGCCTTGATTTGGGAAACCATTTGAATGTATTTGAAGATACTTTCTTCAAGTGTCAGTGGCTGTATTCAAATTATGGGAATATTGCAACAATTTGAGTTCCTGGATTCCAGTGCATGCTTCAGGTGCGGTCTTCTTTTTATTTTCTTAGTGTGGCTCCACAGTTCCTAGTCTGTGTCAACCATCACCTGCCACTGCAATTGGATTTGTTACTTGCAAATTCTCTGTCCTGCCTTAATAAAGCAAATCAACCTCTCTGGTAGAAACAATGGAATATCAGAAGAAGAGTAGAAAAAGTATCTTCTTTATCTGCAGTGCTGTACATGTGAACTTCTTAGTGACAGCATAGAAGACAACCCCAGTATTTCAACACGTATTTCCAACATCTATTGCAAATAGATTGCTTACTATTTTAGTTCAGTGTAAATAATTAATTCCAAAAGAAGTGGTTCTAAACCCAGAAACCTTCAATAAACAAGAAAACTTTCAGAATTGTTATTATTATTTACAGGTTTTGCTCTTAAAATGTCTTTTTGAATGGCTGTAAACCTAACACTGGGGATACCATATCTGAAGTAATGTGTCTAGTTATGGTCTTACCTGTACAAGAAGGATGTGGACATAGAGGAGAAAATATGGTAAAACGATATGAAAGTGATGGAGGAACTGAAGCATCTGTCATATGAGGGGGCTGAAAGAGCTGGGACTGTTCAGGAGAGCAGTAGAGTCAGAAGGATCTTATCCAAATGTGTAAACATGTGATGGGGGAAGTAAAGAGGATGAAGCCACACACTTCTTGGTGATGCAGAATGACAGGATAAAAGACAACAGGTACCAACTGAAATACAGGAAATTCCTCAACACAGAATTTTTCTTCACTTAAGAAAAGACTTTTTTGCTGTGAGGGTTGTTGAGTACTGGATTAATGGTCCAGGGAGGCCTTGAAGTATTCATCTTTAGAGATAGCTAGTCATGGTTGGAGTTGGAGCTCTGAGCTGTGCAACAGCAGGAATGTGAAACTGGACACATAAGGGATTGTATTCTCAGTACAGATGGGCACGATTTGTCCATTTCTATAAAGAAGGAAATACATTATGTAATTGTGTTGGAAATGTACATGGTTTATAACCTGAATGTAGATTGAGCCCACACTATATGTTATTTACAGCTGGTATATGGGGATGTTGAAGGATTGCTATACCCTGCTGTCTAACTTTTCATTATGTGACTGAAAAAAGTGAGGTTGCATTTTTGCCGTTTTGTCAGTCTAAGAAATGGGTCTTACCATTCCCAAGAAAAAAACTATAAGAATTATTTGTGCAGTAAAAAGAGAGTCTCAAATGGTTATGATCCTGTGAAAATAAAAGGTAGGAGCTCTGGTAGAAATTAATAAAAACTAGTACCAATTTCCCAAATATTGTTCCATAGACTAAGACATTGTGAAGATACATGAAGAATGAGGTTGTTATTTGTCTAGTTATTTGCATGAGGACTCTAATTTTCCAAATGAGCAATTCCATTAGCTATCCTAGAGAGTCTGTGAGATATTTTTTTCTTGTGCAAGCTGCAAAGGGAGTAATTCATGCTGGGCTTTTGTTCTTGGAAAATTAATGTTAGGCTTGACATTGTTGTTGGATTGTTCGTTTTCAGAAAATTTACTCCATTCCATGATGCGTTTGAAAAGTTTGTTTCAAGACACTTAGCCAAGACTCCTTTTTGCACTTTTGCAATAATAGATAGCGGAAGAAGTATCATAATGACAATAACCATTTTGACAGTCGTCACTGAGGAGAGAGCAACTAAAAATACAGTCTAATTTAATTTATAGTCAGAGCTATGATAGTATTTAGTAATCCCTATCCCCTGTGAAGTCGTAATTATTCCACTGCAGCAGCCATCCTTTCCCCTTCCCTCTTGCCTCTCCTGAAAATATTGGGAAGAATAACACAGTAATTCCACCTACTCCAAATATATTGTGACATTGAAAGGATGTATCTTTCTATGTTTGTCACAGCAACCTGTGCCAGGTAAACACAGAGGGCATATTTTAAAGCTGTCCCCTTTGCACAGCACCTGAGGGGTGACAGAGACAGTATTATCACGCAGGAAAGTGTTTCTGTGAAAATCCATCTTTTAATTTCTTTTATCCTGTGTTGAATCAAACTCATGGATTAAGATACATGTGATTAAAATCAGTTTATAAAGGTTGAATTTGGCTAGAATGATATTATATCAAGATAATGTCCAAGTGAGGATCACTGCAGTGCATTTTTGTTTCCACATTTTAAGTTCTTTGTCATGACAGTCATTGGCCTCTGTTGGAAGTGAATTGTTCAACTCTGTCTTGGTTTGAGACAGATTTGGGGGAAACTGAACGTCCCTCTCTTAGAAGGCAGATTTCAGCAGCCCCTCCCCCACCAGGTGCAGAAGGAAATTCCTTGGAGGAAAGTGAAAAAAACCTATTTATTTAACAAGCAAAGTGCACAGAGTCACAGAAGAGAGAATGAATAATGTTAAATAATAAAACCTCTCGCTGTGGAGAAGACCTAGGAAGATTCAGAGTCCTTTGTAGGTGTGGCTCTGCCCTCTCCAGAGCTGGTGTTCGGCATGGGCCCCTCCAGGCCATGATGTAGGGCCTCCTGGTGATGTTCTGGTGTTGCTGAACAGTCCAGAAGAGAAGAAGAAGAAGCCAAAGTCCCAGGAAAAAAAACTTTCTTGCCTCAGCTAGCAGGCTAACTAAAAAGCGAAGAAGTTTAACTCTCCATCTCTCTCCTGAAAAACAGAGTCAAAAGCTGGCTAAAAGCAGGAAGGTGCTTTCCTTGGCTCTGCAGCAGCAAGAATGCAGGGGAGTGTATGTGTCCTTGAACGCAAAACTGCTCATCTCTTTTTTTTTCCTTTTCTCTCGGACCCAGCTTGAAGGCACAGAAAGGTGCAGGATACATGTCTGGCATAGAGCAGGCGATAGGGGATACAGCATAATAAAGTCACCCCAAGACAAACTCAAAATACAAATATTTTTCTAAGTTATTCTATGTAAATCTCAGAAAATGGTGATACTATTGTGGCAACCTGAGATAGTGCGAGATCCTGCAGGACCTTGTCACTGAGTCCTTATATCTGAGTCCTTGTCTTTATCTTTTCTCTTCCCACTCTAGACCACTTATGAATGAGCTCAGGTAATGTGGTCACTGAGTAAGTCCTCTCACACCTAGGAGAATACCACTAAATTAGCTTTAATTTACATGACAGATCTTGTGATGTAGTCACTATGAAGTAGAAATGCTTTTGTTGGGGTTTTTGTTGTAAGTTTTTGACCAAAGAATTGGTGAGCCCAGATGTGACACATCATTTTTGGATCCTTTGTCTTATTTCCTCATGTGAGCAGCTGCTGGTATGGGTGTGTGGTTGGCATGGTCTGAAAATGAGTCATTTAGTTCATACCAAGACATACGGGACAAAAGAAACCAGCAACTGATTCTCTGACATGCTCAACAAGTCAGGCACAGAAGTTGGCCAAACCATTGGAACAAAAATACTTTATATCTTACGGAAAAATGTATTTCCCCCTAATTTTATTTTGTAAGCATTTGGATTCTTTCAGTGTTTCTCCATCAGCTAAGCAAAAATCTCATTGGCATTCTCACCATTTATGGTTTGATCCACGTATGTTTCAGTCAGCAAAGACAGCATTGAGAAAAAATGTGCTGTGATTAACGAAACGTGGATTACTGGAATATGTAAAAGAGAAAGTGTTGCACATATGCAATTGCACTTTAGTGATCCTTATTTTCAGTGTGTGTTAAAAATTAATTTTGGTGGAAGTGTATCAGAGCTGCTGATAGCTGTCTGATTTATGCATACGTTGTCTTGCGAATGCAGCATCAAGCTGTAAAGAGAGTGTTTCTTTGGTCAGTATTTCATTTTCATAAGGGCTAACATGAACATTAGCCCATTAGCACGATTATAAAACTTGAAACATGCATGGTAATAAATCTTTTCCAATTACCAAGTTGTAAAAGCATCTTACTGGTAATTTAAGTGCAGTGGCTCACTCACTGATTTGAGAATCCATCCTTCTTTGTAAATAGAGCAGAGATTGCCTAAGGCTGGGTCCACCTGCAGAGGGAGAGGTTGTCCAAGTGAAATGGCCTGATGGAAAACTGTATGGTGCAAAGTATCTGGGAACAAATACAGCTCACATGTATCAGGTGAGTATCGATATTTATTACCATGTGCTTGCTTTTCAGATGTCTTTATTGTAAATTGCTCATTTGGCTCTAGCATTAGAGTGGTCAGCCACACCTTCAAAGATGCAGAAGGCTGAAGTGTGGACTCTTAATGTAACTGTTACCACACTTTAACTAATGTGAAAAACTTTCTAACCCAGTAGCAAGTGTTGTGCACTCTTCAGCAGTGAGGTTTCACTTGTTCTTACAAAATCAAGAAAATCACTTGCTTACTAAGAACTCAGGTAAACAAGTGGAACATTAAGATCAAAAGATAACATTTGCTGTTTTCTGCAGGGTATTTACTTTTATTTGATGTCAGCTAATTATACAATTAATGACATAAAATTAAGTATTGGTATTTGCCTGCAGTGAACCTGAGGCATTCCATAAGTGATTGGAAGGGAGGACAGTAAGAAGAGTATAACATTCATTTGTCTGAGGCATTTTTGAATTTATTAATCTAAGGAGTATTTTATCCTCAGCAAAGGCAAAAAGGAGCTCAGCAGTGCAGGCAAGGCTAAAAAGCTGACTTCTGATTTCAGAGTTACAATTATTGGTTTTTTATGGGCTTGCCTTTGAGAAAAATCAGTCAGCAGCTTTGAGTACCCAAGTGAATGGTAGAAACTGCAATAAAACAATCACAATAATAATAGCACTTTTGAAAGAATGAGAATCTAGATACATTTCCTTTATATATATGTAATCATTTTCACTTATGTAACTCTTTTCATCAGAGAGCCTCACATTACTGTACGAAAATGGCAAATTTACTATTATATCTGTAGATAAATTAAGGCACAGGGAACCTAAATTACTTGCTGCATTGACCTTCTCACTTTGCCAACGACTTGCAATCGAATTCAAGTCCTCAAATGCCTAAAGCCTTGAGCTAGTCTCTAAATCTTACCTCTTGCCTTATATTTAGCAGCTGTATTATGTTGTGAAGGTGGAAAGTTCTTTATAAAGTATTCTTATTTTTCTATAGTAGCATTAATCTTCAAATCATTTAATCTTTTGAACAACTAGTCTTCTGAGGAATACTGTGAGGTAAATTAGATGAATGTTGTTATCTTTCATATTTGAAGGAATTTGACATAGTCAAAACAAACAACTTTGTCTTATTTTAGACCTCTTGAGCAACATGATGAAACCAGTTTTGTTTAAGGAAAATGGATAAGCATGTGGAAGCTCAGCAAGATTTAGAGTTCCTTAGCATAACAAACATAAATTCCTGTAAATTGCCTTTAACAACCCTATCATGGGGGAAATGACGAAGTTTAAAGATGAGAGGGAGTCCGTATTGCAAGAATAGAACTATAGAGACAAGCAAGTATTTCAGTCTGCAGGATGAGTGAGGAGGCTGCCATGTGGCTACAGATTACAAAAAGTTTATGACGGGGAGGGTGCAAGGCCTATTAGTAGCTCTTCTTCTGGTCTTTCTGAACAGTGTCTGAAAGCTCCCAGGACTCACACATACAAAGGTTTATTTTCTTCTGGTGTGATCTGTATTGCACATTTGAGATTCTCTTACCCAGTCTTCTGTGTGATTTCTTAGATCTCATAAGGCAAATCTGTTCTCATTGGAAAAATCTGTGAATTTTCCTCATGTTCGTCAGACATTTGTATCAAATGTGGCAGTACTTGAGCATGCAGGAGCTATGACAGAATGCACGAGAATTTGTGTCACACAGTTTGACATTTGTCAGCCAGTATCCTGCACAGTCCCTAAGCAGAGCTATAACTGCCAAATGAAGCAGGTGTTCAAGTGAAATTGTTAATGTGATCTACATTTGATTTCTTGATGATATCTGGTATTGAGGTTCACAATTGAGTTAGAGTTTATTAAATTATCCATTCACTCCATTAATTGCTTTCTAACAGCTTTTGCTGTAATTTATGATGTTCTTATAGAAGAAAATCTCGTGAAGATAGTAACATATCATGCAGACCCCATACAGCAGCAGAATCCAAATAAAATAACTTACTTGATAAAACTGGTGATTTGAAATGTAGTATCTGAAATCTGAATTGAATTTGAGCTATTAGAGATGATGGGCTTATATTTTGCATTAATCATGATACTATTGAAAGTCTTAGAGAAGCTCTTGTTCTGTTTGCTATCAAGTGTAGGCAAATTATTTCCAGTGTGATATGCTGGATTATAGATGAAGAACTTCCAGTTACTCTTCTGATAAATATGCAATATATTTCATACTGCAAGCATGACAGATTCTCTGGTATGAAGCACTTGCATCCTATTGCACACTATGAATAAAAACAAATATATTGACCATTTAAGAGGAGATTTTCTTATCACATGGAGTGGCAGAGTTAATTTCCTACCCAGTGTTTTCACCAGGGAGTAAAAAACATTATTACCAACTTATTATGCAAAAACATTACCAAATGTATTGTGCAGGAAGAAGCAGGAATAGCAGAAAGACTGTTCCTGCATCTTGGATTGCCACCATTTAATTAAACAAGCTTAAGGCAAATTGACCTTTTAAGTTCCTCTAACATACAGGTAACAGAGTAGGCTTATGGGGTTAGTAACAGGAGCAGAGAGGAGTAAGGATGACTCCTATGACTTTGTTATCCATCTGTGTACTCTATGCATTCCAAATGCATTCCAGATTTGTGCACTCCTGTTAGCTGCAGTGAAAAAATTGTTTTTAAAGAAGTTAATAGATCATAGTCTGTATCCTGGCTTTCTAGAATGGATCTACAGTATGAGATTTTTCAGCTGTTTACGTATTAATCTGACATACTCAGCCAGGCTTTTAATTTGAAACTAAAAACCCACTCCATTTACAAGTTCAAATGCATGATTTTTCAGTTTTATCTGCAATAATACTTTTGATAAGTCAGTGTTCTCTTATGTTTGTATTTGTGCTTATTCTTCTAGTCAAGTGTGCTGTTGTCATTCACATAGTCTCATTAAATCACCTGAAGATGTAGAATGGGACTTCTAATTTTATACCAAACTTTAAATTTTAGTTTCTGTGGGAGCTAAACTGCCGTCACAGATAATAGCTGAAATTCACAACTGTTAGATGAAGTATTAAAATAGAGGAGAAAATCAGCAGCTACTGAAATAGCTTAAATGCTTCAAAGCCTCAGCATTTTAACATTCCTCACACCTAGTTACATTTCTTTTCTCATTTTCTGCTAACGGGGTTCATATTGGATTAAATCTAAACCTAAGCATGATAAAGCTTTTCATCTTCTGAACAGAGCATTTAAAAGAAATTCCATCAGATTCAATAAAATTCTGTTAACTGGTATTTCCTTAGTTGTCACTCACACTTTCTTTTGACATGGTCTTCCTCAACCTTGAATCACAGGATGTTAAAATTAATTTTTTTATTTATTAGAAGCAAGTAAAAGAACTAGAGACAAATAAAAATGACACAATGACATTTTAATATGTCATTCCTGCAAAATAATGTTGCCTGTCTTTTTACTGTTCAGCATTCCTAATCTAACAAATTTTACTTTATTATGTTTGTGTCATTGCTGATTTTGAAGTCTCTTTGCGTAGATATTATTTTCAATGTACGTATGTGTTGCAGTTCCTAAGAAATAACATTTTTTATGTTTCAACCTAATTTTGTGCTAAAACAGGTAGCAAGATGTCTGTGTATAAGTCTTCTTTGCTTACAAATGTATTCTTATCTGGAAACATTTCCGGCGAGAGTTAATTATTATTTTATTTTCAAATGCCCTTTTTTTTCAATTAGGTGGAGTTTGAAGATGGTTCTCAAATAGTAATGAAGAGAGAAGAAATATATACACTGGATGAAGAGCTTCCTAAGAGAGTAAAAGCACGTTTAGTGAGTATTTGCTGATGCTAACTTTATAATATATATTTATATATGCTCAAAATGCCAATAACACAATACTTGGATTTATTCTGGATTTTCGGTTTAAACTGACATATGTTTTGTGAGGCCTGTGCTGTTAAGAGTGGCTAAATCAGCCCAATTAGGAGGTATGTCCATTTGCTAGTGAGATGGTTAGTGGTGTTCTTCCAGTACAGGCAAATGCTGTTGTCAGACATAATTCTTTTCTCCTAAAACGGACATCGTGTTTGATCATCTGTCAGACTGGGAATGATCAAGTTAGTAAACATTTAAATTGACACACATTCTATTCTTACAGTATGCTTATAACATGTATAGTTTTTAAAAAACCTTCCATCTTCTCAGAGCTTTGTGATTTTAAAAGCCTTGCATTTAATAAAAAGGCAATTAACTTCTTGTAAGAAACAATGTAACTGATCAAAACTCATTAAAGTTGCTGGCAAGATTTATCAGCATGTCACTAGTCTTTGGTTTAAAACCAAATATTTGCTGCTTTTTAAAAATTTCCTGCTGTTTCAGACAACATCCACCAGCTAGCCATTTTTATGTACGTATGCCAAGTGGAAAAGTGTTGAAGCTCACAGAGAACCTAACATTTAGAGGCTGAAAAGGGAAAGTTCTGTACATTTGTTGGAGGAGATGACTGTTTTTACATGTCTTAAGACAGTTCCTTCTAATTCAAAGTGCACTGGTCGGATATTCTGGGTTAAGAAAACTTTTTGTCAGTGAATTAGGGATAAATGCACAAATTTCCATGTCCTGACTAGGGCTCAGATAGATGTCTTGGAAAATGTTAAAAGAACTGTCTGCTTTTATTTAATGGGGTTTTTTATTATTCTTGGAAAGCATACCATTGCCATTTTTTTGTTTTTGAGACCAAACACAAGAAGCTTCTCTAATTAACTGCATGCTCTATAGAAGTCAAACTGTTGCATCCTCAGGATAATAATAATGAGGTTTATGCTATTGTTTTTAAAACTGATTTTTTATAAATCAGTATTTTTGTTTGTTTGTTTGTTTATTTTACATCATTAACTTCATTAGGGAGTTAACTAAAGGTTAAAAACATTAAACTTGGTCAACTGAATAAAACACACCATAGCCACTGCTCCGACCTTTGCATGATTTTCTACTAGTGCCTTAAATTCTAGAAATACGTAGGTTAGTCCTCAAGGCATGCCCAACACCTTCTTCCCCTCCTGGTGCTGAACACAGTGCAAGTTAAAGACAGCCTATGATACTGTTTCTGTCTATTGAAGTAAAAGACACCAGTTCCTTCTAAATGATGTTTTTCTTAATCTTGGGAATTTTTCCATGACTCTAGCAGTGAAAGTTGGTCCAAAATATTCTGCCTCTGACTTTGCCCAGCTTGCTGTTTGTTGTCGCACTGCTTTATTAGTGGGGATTCCCAACATGATTTAAGTTTGCTGACAAGTGACCAAACTGTGACCCTGATCCTTTGCAAATTAGGCAGTGCCCAGGTTTCTTTTCAGGCATCCATGACGTAGTACGTTGCATTTAAAACTTCCCTGAATAACACAAGGTAGTGAATACTACATGATACTGCTAGGATCAAATTTGCCCAACAGCTGCATCACTTCCATATCACTGTTTTCTCATCTAGAACTAGCATGATTGTGTGATCCTTGGATAAAATCCAGACTAACAACAGGTGTTAGTTACATATTTCTACGGAACACTACAGACTTAGAGAATTAAATACTGAATAGGACATGGAAAAGGTAAAAATTGTGTGTATGTGTAATTAATGTCTGGTTTTAGTCTACAGCTTCTGACATGAGGTTTGAAGACACATTTTATGGAGCGGATATTATCTTGGGAGAGAAGAAAAGGCAGAGGGTATTGAGTTCTCGTTTTAAGAATGAATATGTGGATGATCCAGGGTACCGCACCTTCCTAAAAAGCTCATTCCAGAAGAAATGCCAGAAGGGACTATAAAGGAAGCAAGAAAAGACAGAGGGTTCTTGATTAAAAAGCATGCAGCATTATTTGCAACTGGGTTTCGTGTAATTGAACACTCCATTTTACAGTGAACTAATCCATACACCAGCCTTGTAATCTGAAGTACTTGAGTTCTGATTTCCTCAGTTAATGTATTTAAGAATTTATAATATTTTGCATTGTAAAACTAGGAGGAAAACCAAGAGAAATTACTAAATGATATGCTGAAGAAAAGTTTCAGTCCTGCTCTCATTGAAATAAGTGGTAAAATTCCCTTTGAATTCTTTGATTCACAGTTCTGAGAAGGAGACATTTTAGTAAACAAAGATAATGTCAGTGGCTCATTTTCTGCACATGGGAAAGGATGTCAAGTTCAATAATAGCAGTTTTTATAAAACATTTTTAAAACAAAACCAGATATGTACAATACTGAGACAAACAAAGGCTGTACTTACTTTTTACAGTGCTTTTACATTTTTATGTCACTACTGTTTTCAGTAGGATTTGATGTGGACTCAGCTATTGACTTAGATATTTTTGGCTTTCGAGAGAGGTATCTTCAGCACAGCAAGGATATTTTGTATATTTAAAGAGACAGATTTTGACAGTTATTTTTAAACATGTTTTTCATAAAGTCTATTAAAAATATATACTTGTAAAATATAAATTTCTTTCGCTATGTGTATGAAAATTAGAGTTTAAATATATATGCTTAACAGCCTAGTTTTGAATGAATATATTATGGTTTTTATTTTGAAATAATGTTCTAGCAACGTAATAATGTTTTCAAATAAATAAATACTTTACTACAATTGCAGCATTTTTCCTGTTGTTGTGATTTTCAACCCTATTGTTTCATACCTATAGGAATCAAGAATATATGCTGTATTTTCCTGAACACAACAGAGTATACACACAGACACTCACATAGCTTAGTGTTAAAATGCAGAGTTGATAAGTACTGTACTTTAATTTCTTGTCTTTCTATTTCCCTTCAGTCTTTGGGATCTTGACCTTTTCAGATGTTTCACAGAAAGCAGAAAGTCTGAATTTCTCTGAACACTTGGGTATGTGAACCTAGAAGGGAGCTTTATCAAAATGACATCATCTGTTTCTTGTAAATTGGACAGTCAGCAGGATTTCTGACTGTCTGCCACAGGAAAAAGAGCCCTCTCAAAATCCAATTTAAATCTGAGCACTGCTGTTTCTAAGGTTCTGCTTGCAAGAAAACGAAATACATGGACCCAAAGAATTTTTCTACACAAAACCCCAGTCCTTTATATGCTGAGGCATACAGATCTTTGTTTCACTGAAGCCCTTGTATGATTATTGTTATTTTTTCAAGTGGACAGTGAAATCTTTTCAATTGCTATGTGACACCTCAAATGACAGTTTAAGTTTTCTGTGTTACATTAACTATCTTTTGTTGTACCATGAAATCACTCAGAATCCCTTTAGTCTAAGAAATTGCTTAGCTGTGACAATTGGAATGTATATCTAATTGATAACACTTTCTCTGAAGGCACTGGGTTGTGGTGGATGCTGTCTGGCATATTTCAGAATATCAGGGCTCCTTCTGGTATTGTAAAGAAAAGATAAAATCTAATGATAGATTTGCAAAATGCATGACTGCTGCTGCCTTCTGCAGTTATGTGCAGCTAATAATCATGTTGTATGGGGTTTGTGTGACCAGGTTTTTGTAGTGGGGTCTACAGGGGTGGCTTCTGTGAGAAGGGTGGCTGCTGGAAGCTTCCTCCATGTCCAGCAGAGCCAATGCCAGCCAGCTCCAAGACAGACCCACACTGGAGCAGGCTGTGCCTGAAGGATTGCACCCATGGAAGAGTGACTGTTGTGGGCTGACCCTGGCTGGGTGCCAGGTGCCCACTCAGTCGCTCTATCACTCCCTTTCCCACTGGGACAGGGGAGAGAATAAGATGGAGGAAAAACCAGCAGGATGAGATGAGGCAGTTCTATTACAGCAAAAAGAAAGAAACAGGTGGAGATCTGGGCACACAAGAGCTAAAGAGGAAAAAAAAAGAAAATAGTCTCTACTTCCCATCAGCAGCAGTGTTTGGACACTTCCTGGGAAGCAGGGCTTCAGCACGCATAACAGTTCCTCCTCTCTCCCTTAGATTATATATCTGAGCTGATGTCATATGGTATGGAATATCCCTTTGGCTGAGTAGGGTCAGCTGGCCTGCTTGTGTCCCCTCCCAGGATCTTGCCCTGGAACTCCCATGCCCTTTGGTGGGGGAAGGAATGTCAGAGGGACAGCACTGCTTGGCAGTAGCCAAAACACTGCTCAACACCCGTCCAGCTACCAATGCAAAGCACATCTCTGTAATGGCTGTGAGCTTTACCTCAGTCAGACCCAATACAGTGACACACATTGGAGCAGTTCATGGAGAGCTGTTGTTGCCCGTGGATGAGCTCACACTGGAGAAGTTCATAGCTGTTTCCAGTGGAGACATGTTGGAACAGACTCCTCTCCCTGAGCACTGGGAGGAACAATGTGTGATGAACTGACCATAACCCCCATTCACTGTCATTCTGTACCTCCGGGGGGGAGGAGGAAGAGCCCAGGAAAGAGGGAGACATGGGAGGAAGGTGTTTTTAGGATTTGATTTTACTTCTCATTATCCTGCTCTGATTTTGGTGGTAATAAATTCAGTTAATATCCCCAGTTTGAGTCTTGTTTTGCCCGAGATGGTATTTGGTTTGTGATCGCTCCCTGTCCTTAACTCATTAACTTTTTGTTACAGTCTCTTCTCCCTGTCCAGCTTTGGAGGTGAGTGACAGAGTAGCTTTGGTGGGTGCCTGGTACTCAGCCAGGGTCAACCCACTACACCTAATTACTGATGCTTAGTTTCAAAATACTGTGTTCTGTGGTAAGAAAGCTTTTATAATCTTCCATGAAGGTTCAAAACAACCATGACATTATTAAATGGTTAAATACATATTAAAATATTTTGTAATTGAATAGGTGATGCTATGTGGTACAAGAGAGGCTAGAAATCAAATGCATATTCTTTGCCTGGTTCTGATATGACACCATGTTATGACTCCCTGAATAAACCCCCTCTTTTCTATAGAGTGGATCCAGCATCTTTCTCTCCAAGATCCTTAAAATTTGTTGAATAAAGGGTTGCAAATTTTTTTGAAATATTCATGCAAAAAGTTGGCGTGTTTCCCCTTCTACCTTTCATCAAGATCTTTACTGTGGAATTTCTCAAAGGCACTGAAATTCTTTCTGACCTTTTTAAGGTACTAAAAAATACCTGCTGAGTAAATGAAAAGTGTAATTGTCATCATTGCAGTTTCATGCCTCCTGTTTCAGGACTCATGGTCTTTGCAAACTAAAGGATTGGCTAAACAACTGGCCTAGAAAGACAGTTCTTGTTCCCTTAACAATTCCTGAAAAGCCTTGTTTTTCTGTTCCACAACAGATGCTGTTATGGATCTTTCAGGTATATGAGAGAGAGAATACACTGGTGTGCAATTCTCTGGGAAACCAGAGCTTGCCATGAACTGAATCAGGTAGGTGGACACCAAAACAGGATTGCTTTTTACCTGTGTAACCAGTTCTCAATAGCCAGTTTCTCACTCCAGTAAAACCTCTGTGTGTTATTTTTCTCCTGATGTTAGAGACAGATGCATCTTTCCTGGTGAAAAAGCATGTCAGTGTTCATGACCATTTCACTTATACACACGGTGTCTGTGCGGGGCAGGGTGCAGTAGGTAGGAAGAGTCAAGCCATTTTAAAGACTGGGTAACTGAATTGGCATAATATTCCTAGGATAAAAAAAACCCCCAAAACCAAAAAAAACCACACAAAAATGAATGTTCATAGCAAGAGAACACAGCATACCCCAGGATAGGACGAACCATTTCTATTACCTTATACATACAAGAGCGAAGTAGCTGTTCTGTATATTCAAAAATCCTGAAGGTCATGAGTGAGTACACAAAGTAGTGGTTTGGTCAGGATACATAAAAATTTTTTTTATTCACTCTCATCTGAAAAATTTCAAGGAAGAATCTGAAGTACTTCAATTTATGCTGGCTTGTGAAGTAGAATGCTTAAATGCTATGACTCTGATTTCCACAGCTATAAGTAAGGTCTGATAAAATCAAATTACTAGAATTAGATAAAAATTAGATTACTTCCTTTGAATCCCATTTGCTATTGTATTACTGTAGCAAAGTAATTTTGTTGATGCTTAATAGGAGTTCTACAATATATTGTGTTGTGCTACGGTGGTTAAAAATTTTCAATTAAAGAGAGTAATAGAAAAATTCCTACAAAATATTTTTGCTTTGAAGCTTGTTTATACTTTCCAACTGTGATGCAAGCGAACAGCAGTGTTTTTTAACAGAGAACTTAATATGATATCCTGGTATTTATAAGCAAAATAGAGCAGGTTAAAAGCTGTCCCTCCTTACGCGGTTCCACTCTTTCTGATTTTGTGAGATGTTTTCCAATGTAGAAGACATTATAGGGAAAAATAACTGATAAGCTAAATTCTGCTTGAATGATAGAAATAACAAAGTATTTGTTATTTGTGCTAAATAACAAATATTTGTATTTGCTATCTGTGCTTCTCAATATAGCCATCTCTGTGTAGTGGCACAGTCACAACTGTTTACTTTGACAGTAGACGAAGGCAAAATTATAATTCCACTTACTGGTATGAAATGCTGCTTTTTTCTCAGTCTAAATTTTGTAGTGATTTTTCTGTTTCTTGTTAGCCAACTGAAGTATTTAATGCCAGTGTTCAACAGCATATTAGTAGGAGAGAAAGCTTATGTAGGGTGGGCAAAAGGAATCTTTCCTGCACGTATGCACAAAAGGCATATCCATCTCTTTTAAAAATTGCAGAACTATCTGATAGATTTATCACACACCTTCACATTTCAAAAGCCATCTCTGAGGCTTCTAGTCTTGAATTCCAAATGCCTTAGATAGCATTTTTCTCTGACACATCTAGGAAAAAGAAAATGATGATGTTATGGTAGGGCATAAAAGTTTTACTGGAGTTCATCTTAGCTGTTGTATATACAGTCTACTTGGTTATAGCTTCACTGTTACTATCAGACTGAATTGTCCTACAGCCGTACTGCTGTTATTCTCAACACTTGAATGTATTTCCTCTATACTTAGATTTGTAGGCAGAGCTGCTAAAACTTTTTTAAGAGCCTGTTTTGAGTTACTAAAATCTTTGGCAATTTAGATATCCTACAGCTGAAATTTTTATGTGCCTGTTCCTGTCTGAAAAAGTCAGGAAACTTTACCTCAAGCAGTTTGGTCTTCTGGAAGGATTTTGAAGACGAGGATTCAGGATAAAAGAAGTCATCGTTCTTTCTGTCCCAAAGTTTCCCAGGCATTTATTTGACAACCTCTTTGGTTCCTTTGTACAGTGAAACACAGACTTGCTGGTGATTGACTGAAAGAGTGATTCCCATTAGAATTTAGAGGTAGGTTTGTGAAGTGTTTCTGTAGATGTGCTATCATTTGACTGAGCTGTCATAAACTGGTCTGTGGCTGGGGCTCTGAGGTAAAGTCCTGGAAGAACCTGTACCACTTCAGGGCTCGTTGCACCACAGTGCCCTTCTGCAGTGATGGACTGGGCTGTGCATGCGTTGCCACCACAGCTCAGCACTGGCCTTGCCAGCCTTGCAGTCTGGGAGAGCCTTTTGTCCTTTTCTTGCTCACCCTAGTTACTACACAGTTACCACACTTCCTCCTAGTGGAACACACAGGCAAGCCCTTGTTTGTTCTGAATGGCCTACTAAAGTTGCTGCTGTAGTATAGAACAGAAAATAAAAACCCAAACAAGAAAAATAAAGAACCCAAATTGCTTCAATACAAAAGTGTAAAAGGTTGGAGGCAAATATGGAGAATTCATGGAGCTGGAAGGAGAAGAAATAGGGGGACCAGATTCTTAAAGAGAGATTTGTTCATAGTCTCTGCAGAACCCAGGATACCTGAGGGGCAAATTTCTCGTGGTATAGGCAAATGGCTGTGAAATGTACCAGTAAATTACTGAATGATTGCCTTTAGGAACAGCTATTCCTGATGTCAATTACTGCATGAATTCAAGGAGCAGTTATCTCTGTTCTCCTAAGGATCTGGTCTTTCTATACAGATGGAAAGTCAGTTATATGGGATGAGATTTTAATTTTTTTCCCAGATTGGTTACTAAAAAAACCAGGTTTTGTATTTGAGTGCTTTTAAATTACTATGCCAAAATTGAGAATGCAAAATATGAGGTATACAGCCAATGCCAAAATTTTCCCAGAAGATACACAATGCTTGAAACTTCCTCATATATTCCTTACAAATTCAGTCACTAGAGGAACTGTAGGAAAGAATCACCACAATGACTCTCTGGAATGCACAGGAGTTAAAAGCAAGGAAGAATAGAGATGAGGCACTGCATTCCCAAAGGCGTTTTTTTGGCACAGTGCTAACATTTGATGGCAGTGTCATGCTACATTACTGAGGAGAAAAGGCTCAAGGAACAATGTAACAGAACAAAATTATCTTTGAGAAGCTTCCATATCTAAAGTAGTCCACTGCAATCCACATCTTCCTTTCTCTGTGGGCATATGTAGTGTACATGAGTAGTAAAAATGCTGCTAACCTCAGTCCAGTCCAGGTGTGGCAACCATAGGTGACTTGCATGACCCCGTTGTTTTTCTTCAAGTCCTATTATGTGAGTAAAAGCAGGAACAGGTGAATTTGTTATTTATTATCTTTTAGCTGGAAAGAGAAAGGAGTAGAGAACAGTTTCCTTTTCCTATTGGCATATTGAAATAGCAGTAAGAAAGATTTCTGTGCTGAATATCTCATTATTTCAAGTGTTCAGTCCTCTCAAAGGAAGGGATGGAGCCATTCTCTTCTCTGCTTATCTAGTTTGGTATCTCCCACTTCAAAAAGCAGACACAAATGAGCTAAAATTCTTCCAGCTCCAACGACGTGTAGAAAAAAGGATGACTTCCTGTTTTTCTATGACAACCACGTGCGGCCAAGATGCAAGGCACAAAGATCTCTGGAATGGGAAGGAGTTCAGTGTCTCCAGTGTGTCTCCATGCTCCCTCTGTGGATTTTATCTATCCGATGCCTGTAGAGACAGGCAGAATATGTTCTGCTCCACTTGTTCATGTATAATGCCAGTATGGTCTGTAGATGGGGAGCAGTGCTATCTCAGATAACAGAAGGGTACTGACTGTACTGCATTTTGGAGACTACTGAATAAAGACATAGCTACAGGAAACAGTGGTGCCTTAGGCTAAAACCAGAAATCATCAGGTTTTCAATGCTCTTACCCTTGTCATCCACTGAAACAAACCAACACAGAACAGCATATTGTGGCAAGAACTGACAACTTTGATGCCATCTTCCTGTTTGATTTTGGGCATGTCTCCAGTGACCATGTCTTTGCTTAGAGAAGTTAGTGAATGTGAGACCATGTAAGCTGGTTCATTAAGAATATTTGAAAAATAAATGGAAGGTACACTCTCAAATAACACAAAGAACTACATGAATGAAATTCTTCAGTAGCTCCTTTTGGTCAAGGGAAAGTCAAGCAGAGCCTACATGAGATAGTTTCTGTAACTGGAGGTAAATCTTTGCACAAAGAACTTTGAGCTGCAGGATACCCCTGAGACAGTGGTGTTAAGTATCACTGTGTGCTTAGAGAACAAGCATGACCAAGACACAACCATGTGTGCACACTTTTTTCCCCAATACTTTGAAACACTAAAGGAGGATTTAAATCAACTATTGAGCTTTCCAAGTTCTTTGTTCCCAAAGAAGGTGGATGTCTGATATGCAATAATAGCGTTGTGCTACAGCACTCTAAGATTTTGGAATAATTGAAGAAGATTATGTCTTGGGAAAATTCACCTGCTATTTGACTGGGCTTCCTCTGCTGGGGATACTGACAAGTGCTGTAGGGGCGCATATAGACCACAACCCCCACCCTGCATAAACATGTGATCTCAGTGCATTGCTCTCAAGTTTCAGCAGTTTGATCTGTGGTACTCCCCCAAAGTTGTTTAACTATAGTCACTTCATGAAAAATAAACAAAAAATTCTCTTGTAGATATTTCCTTGTGAAGTGTCCGTCAAATAAACTGCTGAGATAGTAATGAGAAAATTCACGTCAATTAGTAATGTTTTAAAAAGACAGGAGAAACCAATTGAGAAACCCCAGGAGGGTAATCACTTGCCATCTGAATTATTATTTTCATGATGTGTTTTAAGAGAAAGGACATGATAGCCGCTAAAGGAGGCCCTGGAGGAACACAATACTGGTATGGCAACACAATTGGTTTCTCAGTGGTTTAAAGGAAATGATCTTAGTGACAAGTTTTAAAGTTTCCAGTTGAAAAGATGCTACTTCTAAGCCAGTAGAGGGTCCTACATGGCTATGATTGCTGGGGAAGGAGTGACCAATAGGGTTGGCGCACCTTACCAACTTTTTTTGCTGTTTTTGCCATTTTTTACCAGATGTACTGGGATATATCACAAGTGTATTCACCAGTTTCATAGCTTCTCTGGCTTGTCTTCTCCCCTTCCTTGCCAGTCTCAGGCCTTAGAGTAAAGGATGAAATTACAGTTCAAGTCTGAGACATGCACGTCTCTACTCTTTCATGGTGTTGTAGTGAAAGAGCAGCTCTGACTCCACGGCAAATACTATTGCAGCAATTTGTTTGACATGTCTGACAGTGCTTTAAAAGAGGAAGGTCAAAACTTTCCATAGAGAGTAACACCAGATTTTTCAAATGGAGAATGGGGCCGAAATGACTTGTTAAATGCTGTGTAGCACTAATGTGAGAGCTGACTGAGTGAAAGCTGCAAGTTTTTGCCCAATAAAAATTACAACAATATGGCAATTATAGCTTAGTTCTGCTATGAGAACAGTCTCTGGCATCCCCTTACTGTTGTCAGGCCATGTAATCCATTTTCTCTAGTGAATTACGTGGTATTCCCTATGGCAAAAACACTGCTTTGCATTTTGCTCCATTTCTTTTTATCTGGATTTTGTGTTTTATGCTTTGCATATAGCCCTTAGCTAATATAATTTCCTTGCTAGGATCTTTCCCTTCCTGTCTGGTGCTCCCTTCCCCAGCAGTTTTTTACATGCAAACGGCAAGGTAGAATGGATGACTGAAAACACTCTTATCTTCTGTACAGCTCTGTGCATTCTCCTGCAGTGTCTGTGGCAGACTCATCCTTAGTTTCCATCATGAGCTTGATTTTCTCCTGCCTTTTTGCATAGTGATTTAAGAGTGCATTACGTGCTGTACTCTTCACTCTGAATCTTTTAGAATTTGTTAGAGTGTAGTTCTGGGGTTAAGGTTCAGGCCAGAGGTGGAAATAACCCAAGAATCCTCGCTAAATCCGTACTCCACATGAATACCCTTTTTGTTCCGCTTTTAGTCTTTCTGTGATAGTACACTGCAAGAATATTGTTCCATAACTGCATTAGAACTAATTACCTGGCAATTTTTATGTAAAAAAATCAGTTTTGTAAAAATCTTGTAAACAGCATGTATAATTAAAAGGTGGATTTTTTCAACATTGATTTTTCCAGCTTGATATGAAAATATATCCAGAAAAAGTGAGTTTTTCCTTGTTACTTTCTATCACAGTACTTCATGAACTGAATTTTACCAAATTTATTCCCACATATCCACTGAAGAACCTAATCCTAAAGCAAAATTTTCATAAGAAAAGAGTAACAGAAGAAAACCCAAGTTCTGTATCTGGACATTTGGAGCAGCAGCCTCTGAATGTAAAATATACTTCTTCTATGTGTATATTTTCAGATAAAACTCAGAACTTCAGAAACTCATCAGCAGAGTAATCTTTTGAACTGAAAGTCTTTTAGCAGCTTCCCCAGAGAGTTAATGGAAGCTGTGATGACATTCCATTTGATAGTGATTTTGTCATTAGCAGTCCTTTCAGATAAGGAATTACGCTTAAGGACAAATGGTCACTTTTTCAGAAATAGAGCACTACTTTAACTCCGGTTTCTAATTTTTGATTTGTCTTTACATGAAAAAATACAGTAAATTACTCTCAGATGTGAGATCTGTGATACAAGATCTGAAGTAGGTGAATTTTTAATTAGGCATATTCTGCAATGTAACACACATCCTTCAGTAGTAACCTGCATAGTTTACCCATGCGAGGCAACTGTCTGAGTACTTCATTTCAGATGGATTGTTTGTGTTTGGAGGTTTTATTTGATTGTGTTCTTTGTTTGTTTGTTTGTTTATAGGAAAAGGGCTGGCTGCTGCAGAAATTAAGAAAACTGTTTGCAAATGAAATACAATGGATTCCTGCAAAAGAGGGTATCTCCTTTTGCTCTCAAGCTTTGGGAGCATTGAAATAAAGCAGGAGGCGATCTTATAGCACAGCACAGGCTGTACTCAAGCACACATTACTGAAGAAATAAAATAATGCATAGATCATAGAAGGGAACCAAAGTATTTGGTATGAATGTTCACTGGATTTTAACTAGAATTTATGGATTCATAAAATATTCTCTGCTCTGCAGCAAAATTAATCCTGATTATCTGCTTTTGAAGCAAAGTAAAACAAGGGAATACATATGCTTCTTAGTCCTATGTCTTCTAATCATGTTTTCGTGGGGTAGAATGGGGCATTTCAAGTTTATAAGTGGAAAGTAATTTTTTCTTGAATGACTGAAAATGCACATTCTAGAAAAGAAAGGATAAGGCAAAGTAATTCTTAATGGTTCTCTCCTTTTAGACTAGCTGGGAGATGCAGTCATCAATTCTTTAGTCATGTAGGTTTAGTAAAAACATTATGAGAAAATGAGAGTAATCTCAATTAAGCCCTACAGAACCAAAGAATGTGCTTAAACTACATATTAAAAAAAACCAAAGCAAAACAAAACAAAAAACCCCACACCTTCAGAAAGCTGTCTTGTGACAGATACATCAATGCACATCTAATTTTGAATGAAAGCCTATTCCTGTTCTATTTTTTCCAGGCAATATGGAAACACATGATTGAGATAATTTGTGGCTTCAGTTGAAATGCTGAAAATACCTTTAGTTAAAATGGAAGGAAAATATCCCACTAAAGCTCTAAAGAAAGTTAAACCTCCTCCCTTGGCGAAGGGTTTAAGGCTTAAGTCATAGTGGCTGGTACTGGTGATGAATTGGAAGCTGTCTTTCTTGCAGTGGCCTGTCATCACGCTGTTCTCTGTTCCTCTTGTGATTTGATTGTTGGTTGACTGGTGGCATGAACAAGATATCCCCTTAATCTCATTGGGATTTAGTAAGATTGGATGTATTCTTCAATGAAGTACAAGGAAAATAGTCTTATACGAAAGCTCTTCATCATTTAAAGAAAAAGTCTTTGAAAACCTAATTTTTAAGCATACTTTTAGCTTAAACAGGCATTGAGGCAGTAATTGCTTCCTCCCCACCAGACTTTCAGGGACAGCTTCACTTTTGCATTTGGGAGGAAACTACCAGACCTTGCTCAATAGCTAATTCCCCAGTTATGGTTAATATTTAATAGTTTCTTTGGGTTTCAAGCATTCTGGCATCAAATCAAACTTTTCTCATTACACAAGATGTGGCTCTCTACATTTGGATACAAAGTTTCTACAAAGATACTGGGAACAGAGGGAGCTGCATTCACCAAAGGAGAATTTTTCTTCCAAACTTAGTTAGCGTGAAGATGTACTTGTTCCCTGGGTGAGTAGAAATCCTGAGCAGTTAATCACGAATAGTGTGACTGGAATACTACTTTCCAAGGGAGAATCCTGCCTAAGGAAGCCTGGCTGGATGTTAATAGCTGTGGCTTGGCTTTGCTGGCAGTTCCTGTGCTAATTAAAGTAACAACATGAAGATTTATAAAATGCACAATAAAGTCCTAAACACAGACGCCAACGGGGATGGAGATGATTTTAGTTCAAATCACAGAGGCTACCAAGACAAGTTGGTAATAAATGACCCTGCAGAGATGCAGTCTCAGTGCCTTGTTTTTCCTGCCAGTTGAGGGGCAGCTCTGTTAAGATGAACAAACTGCTGTGATATGCACTGTGAAATCTCTGTTGCTGAAGGGCTTTAGGAAAATTTTAGACCAACATCTGTCTAAAATAACTCAGGAATAGCAAGACCTGTTTTGAGGCAGGAGGCTTCTTTCTGCCCCAGTTTTATGCTGTAAAAGGGATGGGTGCTTCAAAAACCTCAGACTGAATAAGGCTAGTCATATGTAAGCTTTGATTACAGGGTAAGGACTATGGAGCAAGTTACCTGTGGTCATAAAAGGAAAATATTCTCGGTAATAACATTAAGAAGACATTTACCATGAAATTCCTTTTTTGGAAAACATATGGGTTTCCATTTAATCTTCAAATGAAGTCTTGTTTATGATGACTCCAGTTAAAAATATCCAAATTTTTGTTCGTAAAATTTCATTGTCCTGCTTTCATTATGCCTGCATATTAATTCTGTGTAAATAAAACTATTCTGTCAGGGGAAAGCAATCAGGACATATTATATTTCAACTTTAATATGGCTGTACTACCATAATGCTAGTATCTTGAATTTCAAATTAAATTAATTGAACTCTAATGAATAAAATTAGTTGTCCTATTGTAATTATAATCTCAACTTAATGATTTAGAAAATGAATATAATGGTAATTGCGGCTGGCTTGATCTTCCTGCAACCTGAGATTCTCAGCTGCATCTGTCCCTTTCCCTTTCCCCATGTAAAAGGTAGTGAGTAACCCCAGAGAGTGGGTGTTGGAGTTGCTCTTTAGTGCTGCTTACTGTAGCAGTCTCACTTCAGGACAAATTGCAAAGCTAGTGAAATGAAAGACTGAAGAAACTAGCCTTTTACTGGAGGCAGGGTGGAGAAAAGTCAATGTTAATAATTGCACACTGCTGAATACCTTTTCATACTATAAATAAAAGCAATGGCAGTATGATTAATTTGATACTTTGAGAGCTGAACCTTCACAATGCTGATTATGAAATAAATACATGAGCTCAGAGAGTGATCCTGCTCATCTTTGTCGAAAGTATCTTTGTGATTTAATTTTCACAGAGAGTCACAAAATGGTTTGGGTTGAAGGGACCTTTAAAAATCATCTAGTCCAAGCCCCTGCCATGGGCAGGGACAACTTTCACTAGACCAGGTTTCTCAAAGCCCCATCCAGCCTGACCTGGAATGTTTCCAGGGATGGGGCATTTATAACCCTTCTCCTGTTCCACTCTTTCACCACTGTTACTATCATATGATGTAGTTTTTCCATCCTAATCATAGCAATGTAACAATTCCTCTGTTCTTCTCTACTTAGGGACATGAGCTTGGCTGCATTTGATGAAAACTGGTGTTAGAAGTATGAGTATATATTTGATGTGTCCTATGATTTCCTAAGTTTTCAAATGTTACCTTCTCATCATTTCATAATTTAACAAATCATTTAGTAATAATTAAACTCGGGAAGGAACAGCCCTTCTCTGCCACCCGACTCCTCTAGCCTGCAAATATTAGCAATGCCTTATTGCTAATAAGAGCTACGGGAGAGCTATGTAGAGGGAATAATAACAGGAAAAGTGTTTTTGAACTTTGCTGTAAATCTCCTTTTCTTTCACTATTTCTATTTGGACACATCATAAACCTGCCATGTATATGTTTTCCTTTATTTATCAGATCCCTTTTCTAGTGTGACATAACCAACAAGAGCAGTGCTATGCAACCGTGTGTCCTGCCTCAGACTCGTCTGATCTTTGATTTGCTGGCAAGCAGAGAGCTTTTCTCTGTTCTTGCACATGCAGTGAGATCACTTCATTAACCTTCCTTACTGATTCATTGGAAGGGTGCACTAGACCTGGGGCTCTATGTTATCACCCAGAAAGTTTTCCAATTTAAATCTTGACAAAGTTGGATATCTGGAAGCTGGATGTGTCAGTCAGTGGAGAGACCAACAAGGAATTCCTAAACATACTCTGACTGTCAGAACAGGATAAGGAGAATGAAGTAATACTCTTCTTTTGTTTGTGGGGTTTTTTGGTTGGTTTTTTTTCGTTTGGATTTTTGGGGTTTTTTTGCATATGCTGTATCAATAAATATGCTTGAAAGAAGTAAAAAAGAAATGTTGTCGTTAGGTAATGTCAGTGCCTCCTGTTCTTTTCTGAAAGGCAGACCATGAGCCTGAATATGAGCTGTGCTGGCATGCTTATCTTACACGGAAGTAACTAAGACTTTCTGCAATTATGTAACTTTCTAGCTGTGGGGGGTTACAACACCATTCTCACAGAGAACACCTTGCTCTTGTTACTATTTCTGCAGCATTGCTGCAGCTACTGTTGTTCTCCGTAGAAAATAAATTTGTCTGAAGCAGAAAAATCTGATTGCTCTTTGTGTATGGAATATCACAGCAAGATGGTGTGTTGTTCCTCCCACCCAACCCTAGAATTTTGCAGAATAATAGAAGGTATGACTAAAAACACAAGCACAGAGTTTTCGTGTGTTGTTGGCCATGTTTTTGATTCATTGCTTTAGGTCTGTGTTTAAAATCTCAAAACATGCATGTGTGATTTTTATATTATCTGAATTTTACCTCTTTAGATTTAGTATGGCTGAGAAACCAAGCAGATAAAAGAGCTTCATTTTCTCCTTAATATTTCCTAAAATCATCAATAAGAAAGTATGAAAAATATGCACAGACAGCAATACAATAAACACAAGCAAGGAAAAATGTCGCCTTCAATACAGTGGCATGGATTTCCTTTTAACCCTGATGCATCTTTTCATACCCTTCTTTGACTGCAGCATTTCATCCTCTCGGAAGGTGTAACACTGGTGCATGCAGCGTATTGCTGGTTATGCTTTGGAACCAGCTATGAAAGTAATCATGCAATAATAGTAGGTCGTTCTTCTTCCAGCTGCCTTCATGAGAAATTCTGACACCTTTCTGGTACTTGACCAATGCACTGAGAATTTTTTTTCTTTTTGTGTATCTGATTTTTTATGGCCACCCTTTGCTTTCCATGCTGCTTCTTATCCTGTCCCCAACACAGGAAAGTCATATGTTGGTTTCAGATGGGGAAACCACTCACTTTTTGCTGATGATCTATACAGGAAATAGGAATGGGAAAGACGAAGCAAATCAGTTGGAATTCCTGAACCTTCCTGGGTAGCAAAGTAAAAAATAATGAACACACATTTCTTTGTCTTGTGTCACTACTAATTGTTGTATTGCAGCATGGAGACCAGTATCTGTAGCATAACCAGCTAATATGACAGTAACAATACACATGCAATCAAACCCAAGCAACAAATACAGGCAAAAGAAGGAAAAGCTCCCATCCTTGCTGCTTCTTTTGTGCTCAGAGATCTTGCATAGAAACAAGGGGTCTGGTTTCAAGGAAAGACAAAACAAAATACCCAGAGGCAGATGGGACAAAACTTAAGAACATGGAAAAAATAACTGGTTTTGTTGGTTTTTGAGCATTTGAATGCGTATGCGTAAATAGCATATTCTTGCAAATGAAAAAGAAACATTATAAACCTGAATTTCCCTCAGGCAGGTCTATTCTGTGGGCAGAGAGCTGAGAGTAAGTCTTGTGTTGGAACAGTTAGAGAAGTTACATGCTTTGTTCAAGTTGATAGAGCAAAAAACTCTCCTCTCTATGTCATCTATACTCAGTCTTCAGGGAGATTATGTAGTGTTGCCAAGGAGAAGATGCCCCATTCTGGCTATAGTTCTGCTCATTTCTAAGTTCATTCTAACCTCAAAATAAATTTAATGCTAGGAGACTTTGGTTTGTAATGGAAACACGAAAAGAAAATGAGACATGAAAAGCAGAAGAGAGCCTTTACACCTGACATCTGCCAGGGCTGACAGGGTAAACTCTCATTTGGTCCAGAAGCCTGAAGGCAGACCCTGAAACCCTGGGTAAATAATAGCCACTCACTCGCCACCCATCTCAGCTGGAAGGTATCTGTAAGCAGAGGTTTTACCTATGCTCCCCACATAGGACTGATGAGGTTTCTTCTGAGCTATCAGTCTAGCAGCCAGCGTGTCTCCTGAGAAAAAAGTGTAGCTTTCTTACCAGTGGATCCTGGTACTGCGGAAGCAGTGCAATGTACAAGGAGTGCCAAAGTAATTAATCCCTGAAACAATGCCAACCACACTCCTTCTTTCTCTTGCATTCTGAATGCTGCGCTCTGCAAGAATCCAAATCACATGTGGGAGTTTTTCTTTATTTTCTGTGAAATTCCAACACTTCCTCTCTGGAAGTTCAGTAAATCCTCTGAAGCAGTTTGTATTGAATTGCTGCAATACAGTGAATCACAAAGCAATTCTATTTATGGGCCTGATCAAAAGTGCATTGAAATTGTTCCATTGATTTCCATGGGCTCTGAGTCGCTCCCATAGTAATTAACCATGGCTACAAAGTATATATATATATTTTTTTTTTTTCCCCTAGCATTAAAAAATGTTTTACTCTTTTTCCCAAGGCAGATCAATCGCATGTCTTTGTTTGGAGAAATAGCATACTTGCTATAGCATCCACGGTAGGTAAAACTCCTGCTTTTAAAGATTTGTCTCTAGCAATATGTTTATGAATTTGTTAACCTATCCACCTCTGCTTGCCTTTCATGACAGGAAAAAGATTCACTAATTTGCCAAAGAGGATCTATCAGAAATGAGGTTTCGTGAAATCAGAAGAATTTTTTCATTATGCTGGCAGCCTGTCACCACAAACATGGGCAAAAAGGTCTGGTGTTATCTGATTTTTTATAAATGGACACGAAGTCAGGAGATATTCCAAAAAGTCTGAAAGCGGAATGTTTTTTGGCTTTGATAAAACCACATCATTAAAGTTCATGTAGTGCCACAGTGTATGATTCAGTTCAATGTAATGGAAAGGAGTGTATCTGTCTGTGTATAATGAGTTAGCTGGGTTAAACCCGCTAAGAAAGGAACTACAGGATCCCATAGCTTATTTAAGGGAAGTCTAGCTTATTCACCCATGTCAGAGAAAATCCATGAATAGTATGTCACTTCTCTAAAGAAGCCACCTAGGAATATTGAAGGGTAGCATGCTGAGAAAATGGTTCAGTTTAGACATGAATTCATTGTTATTGTGCTAGCCCTTCCATGTAATAAATGAGAAAAAAAAACCAACAAAAAACCACCAAGTTTTATCTTTCTGCGTCAGACTCAATTTGGTGGAGAAAGCTACTGAATTGCCAGAAATTAATCACATCTGCAAGATATTCCACTCTTTTCTATATACCCAAAGGGACTGTACTGCTTGGACTACAGATGGCGTACTAAAACAATATATTTGATTTCTACCAGTCCATTAGAAAGGTCTTTTCCCTTTGGTAAGGTGGGTGTCAAGAAATATACCATAAACAGAGCATTATAACATGACCTGTGCTTTTTTAAGGAGTCAGACATCATTTTACTTTTGGGCTTCATCTGTGACTTAGAACAAGAACTCTGCAGACACCATGGCTGGAAATGTGGAAGGACAAATAAACACAAAGTTCATTTTACCCCCACTAATTTTTCTAGATTGTTGCTTTCTAGTCATGGCAGTAAGTTGAAAAGGGCTTAACATCAAAAGAACAGTTCAATTAGAGATATCCTTCACCATTTCCAGTCAAAAGTCATATGAAACTTACAGCAAAATTCTATACCTACAATTCACAAACTCTCTCAAGCTGCTGGATTCAGGTTCTAGGAAAAGCTGTAAAGTAACTTATATTTTAGATTTATGAAAAATCTTGTTGATCAGGAAATATTTATGGTCATTGACTCAAGGAGGTGCCCAAATTGTCCTTGGGCATATTGTTGGCACCATGAAGTCCTGTTTTCTCTGTTAGAGCATTTGTGGCTTGTCCCGTTTTGAGGCTTTGTCTTCAGTCTTTGTTATATATCCTATATAACTGCACTTGTATTTTTTATATTCTGTAATACCAGAAAAATTTATGACACTATTTGACTTGGACTTATCCGTGCCAGCTTGGCATATCTACACATGCTTTTTTTAACATACAAGGATTTGTATATGCTTGTTCTGTAACATTCTTTCTTTATATGCATATCCATAATCTTTAGTGTTGTAAAGAGGGCTATGTGCATGTAAGAGGACAAAATTATATTAGTTTTTTCCCAAAAAATTCTTCTTGGATGTTGCATTTACCTGTGCAGATTATTAGATGTTTTCTGCTGTGTATGTTCAGCTGTACTTTGCTGGATAAAATCTCATGGTTTTTAAACCTTCAGGACATTAGATTTGTTGTTTTCCATAACTATGCCTCCAAACCTAAACAACAGAGAAAACCAGTGATTTATATGTCCTTCAGTATTTTGGCCCTATGGCTGCAGGTATGGAAAAGTAAATACAATTCACCAAAGAAATCAATTCCCAATAGTGTTTTAATGCTAAAAAAGTGCTGTCAAGGATGCTGCTGAGCAAATGATGAAACATTTCAAATCAAGTTATTCTTAGAGTTATACAACCTTAATGTCCCCCAAGCTTTGGACAATAAAAACAGTAAAAACATGGTTGTTAACCATGTTTATGAAAATACTTGTGAAACAATTTAAAGTTGTTTAAGAGTATTTTATCAGGGAGACTATGAAATATTGTTAAATCAGATTTTTAAAAAAAGAAAAGATAGTAGAGATAGGAAAAATAGGAACAAGATAAAATGTATTTTTAAGAGTGGAGGCAGATAATGCATAAATGTGAAGTAGTTAAAAGGCACTGCTCTTGGGTTTCTGAGTCTTCCCAACATCCAAAATGAGTATAGTTCAAGTAATATTTGCAATTAACTTTGCTTTATGATGTATTTTAAAGAGAAGACTGACTGAAAAATGCAGTTGTTTCAAAGTTCCCTAAGTACTCCAAAGGAAAAACTAGTGTCTCTCAAACTGTGATGGTTTAGGCCAAATTCAGGGAAATGTCCAAAAGGAACGTCTCCTCGAAGGAAGGCAGGTTACAAACCACCCCTTCCCCCACTTGGGTTCGGGAAAAACAAATTTTCCTCAGAGGAAAGTGAAGGAGAAAATAAAACTATTTATTTAACAAACACACAGGAAAACAATACTAATAATGCTAAATAATAAAATCTCTCGCTCTGGAGAGAAAACCTGAAAGATTTTAGAGTCCTTCTGTGGGTGTGGTCTCTCTTCTCCTCCTCGGAGCTGGGTTGGTGTGGGGGGCCCCCTCCAGGCCGGTGGAAGGTCCCCCGGTGGGGTTCTGATGTTCTGGTGTTCCGAACAAGTCCAGAAGAGAAGAAGGAAAAAAACAAAGTCCCAAGAGGAAAAAAAAAACCTCAACTCTCCGTCCCTCTCCGAAGAAACAGAGCCGAAAAAGCTGACCGAAAAGCCAGAAGAGGTGCTTCCCCTGCCCGCCGCAGAAGTAGCTAATCTCTGTGTCCTTGAAGCACAAACTGTTTTGAAAAGTTCGCTCAGTTTTTCCTCTGTCTCTTGCATCCAGTTTTAAAGGCATAGAAAGGCTCAGGAATCATGTCTGGGCATAGAGCAATGGTAGGGGATACAACAGCACAGTCACCCCAAGACACAAACTTTAAGAATTTAGTTTTGAAGATAACTTCCTGAAGTTTTTAAACCAAGAATATTTCCTTTTATTAAAAATATATTAACAGATACTGGGCATTAGTGGGATTATTATTAGTGGGCTGGCAGAGTGTTTTATGTAGTTAAAAAAATGTTGACTGGTATTGTGTCCTTAACTAAATTTGCATATTGATGAAAAAAGAATAAAAATAGAGAAAAAGGGAAGTTAGAAGGAGAGAACTTGAGGAAGCATAGAGGTTTTGTAAAAGGCAGCCATCCCCAGAAACCATAGGCACTTAAATTTCTGTTTAGAGATGCACAGGTGCAGTAAACTACATCAAGTGGCAGAGCTGGGTACAACTGGAGTGGTCTCTTCTGGTAAGCACTCACTACTGGCAGCAACATTCCTCCTCGGAAAAGGGGCACCAGGACATTCATTTTAAAAGAAAAATGTAAAACCCCCAACAGTTTGCTTAGTCTGGGCTTACTAAACTCTTCATTGTCCCTTCCACTGGGGAGGGAGGCTGCTCCCCTGGGTTGACAGTAACTCACTTGGGAAATACTGCTTGCATGCTTTGAAATACAGTTGTGCTAACATTAACCAGCTTTTAATACTCTTACTCCTGCGAGTATTAAATTTTGAATTTTGAAATGTATTGTGCAACTGGCGCTGAGGGAAATCTGGCCCATTTTCCCTTGGATTAGGATTTGTTAGACAGGTCTGTTTGCCAAAGGACTTTTGAAAGGAAAGAGAAATCTCATGAATATTAAGAACCTGGAGTAATCAGCTCTTTTAGGGCTAGGATTTCAGGGTACCTAACTCTTACTATGTTGGTCAATTTGCTAGGCACATGTGTGTGTGGTGACAAATACTTTTAAATTATTTGAGTTCTTTGTGCTAAATTTGTCTTTGTAGGTGTATCTTGTCCCTACTTTTCAGTCTGGTATTGGCACCAGATTGAAAAATGCACCAGCAAAAACAGGAAGATAGTGGTGGTATGTAGAAGGAAATTAATAATATGAAAAACAACACTGGGTTACAGCAGAGCAGTTCCTGCTATGATCCTTCACAGTTTCTGATGTACTTCTGCTAAATAAAAATCCACGTTAGGGCATCTTCCTGAGTATTCAAGAAGGTCTTCCCAACAAAATTTGTCTAAATAATTGGTCTGTAAATACTGATAGTACTTTATCAGTTCTTTCCATGGCAGGCTAAACAGGAAGTATGTTTTCAATTTACTGTACAAAACATTTTCACCACTCCTTTAGAGCCAGATTGGTGTTTGAGCTTGAGGGTTTGGTAATTGCTTTGGGCTGGGGCATTTTCATATTTGAAAAGTCTGCTTGACAAGATGCAGAAAGTTGCTTAAAGCTGAAAAACCATTTAGAGAAGTGTATCACAAGAGAGATACATGGCAGGCACCCTGCAGATGGATGGAGGACCTTCTTGATATGCATGACTTACACACTGCTTTGGATTTCTCCTGCATGTGAAAACCAACAATTTTGGCAGTAGAGCAGGATGCTGCTGTCAGGGGAACTGAATTAGTTCTCCACTTGCTTTGATATGCTGGCTAATAAACAGTTTCCAGAACTGGAGGACACACATTTAAATGTTGACTTTGCACTGAGAGTTAACAATTTCAAATGCATGATCAATCTGCATATTTATGTGGCTTTACCTAAAGGATGTAATAAATTTAAAATGTGTTCCCCACTATGTGTCTTAAACTAACAAACAGGCAATTATGTATGTGCTTGTTTCTACAGAGACAGTTTTTGCCAGATACTAAATGACTGCTTTTCATCTGTGGGACAGAGACCAAAATGCAGCGTTGCAAGCCCGTAGATTACTTTTCCCCCTAAAGAATCAATTTCCCTTGGGAAAGCAAATGTGTAACCAAAGGCGCTTTTTTTGTTTTTTTTTTTTTTTTGTATCCTACATGCACTTATTAGATTGTAGTTCATAACTGTGATCTGTAACATCTAGAGAACTATTTTAAAATTACCCATCATATATCAGGACAAGTGAGTAAGTGTTTGGAGCAGGTTGTTACCTCCCTCTTGTGTAATACATTCTTCACTCTTGTGTAATACATTCTTCACAGTCTTGCCACTCAGAGACCCCTAAACATTCAACCTTAGCATCATTTTAGCTATAGCCCAAAAGATATTTTGTAGAACTATGTGCATATTTGATTTCAGAAGCATTTTAGTGTGGCCCCACAAAAAACATGGAGGTTTTATGCTTGCATTTTTCTGTTGTTTTTTATTGTTAATATGGAACTGAAGCATACTGTCTTTGACTTACAGGTTAAAAGAATGAGATTAGTTTATTATGAATTGTAGAAAATTTCAGATATTTTTGGCTAAGTTTATTAGTTCAAAACTAAGTGGTCAACAATGAGCTACGTTCAGATCTGTTGTTTGAACGGTAGTCTAGTTTCTTTGAGTAGAGATTTGTGTAACATCACAATTTCAGGGTAAGAATTTGTGAAATTAATTAACAAAGATTGATTCTCCATGTGAGAATCAGATTCATGTCAGATTTGCAGTTTTAATCCCTTTACTATAATGTAGCACTTATTTTATTTATGTGATGCAGTTTTTTGTTCTCTTTAATGTAAAAATACAGGACCTAGACATATAAAAATGCAACAAAAAGTCCAGTTGTGCCTCTGCAAAAACAAAGGAGAATGCAAGGCAATCAAAGAGTTTTGATATTTGAAATTTTTTGTTATGTTATTTTAATGTTAATTTTAAAATAATATGTAAATTTCAAAATAATAAATATTACTTAAAAATAATATCTAATTTGTGTAAGGATCAAATCTTCCATTTCATGGACGAAATTTTTTCTTTCAGAGTGGAGGATATTTCACTACTGCTTAGTCTCATACAAAGCACTGAAGGGTGTTTTATTACTTGATCCATGTTGCATGCTTTCCAAAAGACAATAATAGAATCTAGGATCATAGAATATCCTGATTTGTAAGGGATCCACAAGGATCACTGAGTCCAGCTCCCGGCTCTGCACAGGACACCCCAAGAGTCACACTGTGTGCCTGAGAGCACTGTGCAAACACTTCTTGAACTCTGTCAGGCTGGTGCTGTGACCACTGCCCTGGGGAGCCTGCTCCAGTGCCCAACCACCCTCTGTGTGAAGAACCTTTTCCTGATATCCAACCTAAACCTCCCCTGACACAGCTTCAGGCCATTCCTGTTGGTCCTGCCACTGTCACCACAGAGGAGAGATCAGTGCCTGCCCCTGCTCTTCCCCTCACAAGGAAGTTGTAACTGCAGTGAGGTCTCCCCTCAGTCTCCTCCAGGCTGAACAGAACAAGTGGCCTCAGCTGCTCCTGGTACAGCTTCCCTCCAGACCCTTCACCATCCTCATGGCCCTCCTTTGGACACTCCAATAGCTTTATATCTCTCTTACCCTGTGGCACCCAAAACTGCCCCCAGCACTCGAGGTGAGGCCGCCCCAGTGCAGAGCAGGGTGGGACAATCCCCTCCCTTGCCCTGCCGTGCCTCATGCACCCCAGGATATGGTTGCCTTCCTGGCTGCCAGGGCTAATACCATGCCAGAAATGGCTGCTGAGAACTATTTGATACAGACACACATAGTAGAAAGCAAGAAATTAAATTTGTATTCCATTTCAAGGAATGTAGTTTCAGCTGACTTATACTGGTTGGCTGCACAAATCTTGCTTGATTAGAAAGATAATTTTATCCATTGAATATCTACCTGTTACTATATCTATGTTACCCGCATACTCTAGCAGGGTGGTTCTAAAGTTACTGGTTCACAGATTAATCAAGCACTGAAAAAAATGGCTGGAATTCAAGTTCTAGTTAGATTTCATACGGAAACTACTATGAGGATGTTAGTTCGCATTAAAAGAAGCTCTTGTCTCCTCATTTGCCTCCTGCCACATCCAGGATTTAATCTGAGCTGTTGTTTACTTGCAGCCTTTGTACTGAAATGGGGAAGCGAGCTGCAGCTGTTGGCAAAAGCTTGGTTTGGCTTTCATAGCTGCTAATATTCTTGATGATACCAATGTTTATACATCTTTCAAATCTAGTGTTGTTTCAGCTGTGTTGGAAACCTGCTCATCGATACCAAGTGACAGGAGACAGAAAACTGCCTTCAACTAAAGAGAAATTAAATAAGAACTTAATTTTTATTGTTCATTACCAGGTGGTTCATGAGCTCTGTGAATATTTGGTCCTTTGTGTTTGGAGATTTAAATGGCTTGATCAAAAGAAATTTACCATTGTTTCTGACATCTGAATAATATTCATGTGCTGATGGATTACCTGAGCAGATTTTAATCTCTAACCTATTAGGCTTTTGGAAAACTGATGTAGGAATCCATTTTTTCGTTTTTGTGGATTATGAAACTGAAAAAACGTAGAGACAATAAGCCAGAAAGATCATAAAGGGTTTAGGCAGCTACCTGCCACTTTGGTTGTCTAAATCTGGAAGTGCAATCAGTAGCTGCTGCTTAGCCTTGGAGCTTCTGAAAGTATGTGGGTAGGTAATTCTTAAATCAGGAAAGTTCTGGTAGGACATAATGAGAGAGATTTGCATTTATAAACATCCCCATCGGTGCGTAGCTAATGACTTTAAATTAGGTTGTTTTGTTCATTGTTGCATGCTAAAGTTTCTTAAGAAAAGAAGGCTATAGAAATATTTGTTTGTGGGATTCACTGGTAGAATAAGCTGCAGGGAGTAGGTTAGATGCCCGCATGTACAACAAAACAGGAATATTCTCAAACTTCTCTGTCTTAAAAAGGTGTCATTACTGCACCATAGCTCAGACTGTTCAAACCCAAGAATGGAGACAGAGTGTTGACCACAGAGTGCCTTCTTTACGTGGATTTACAATAACAACAGTGACAATTCACAGGAGTGAGGCCCTTCCTCTAATATGTGAAAGTAGATGGAGTCATAGCCAGTTTATGGGACACAGAACGGCCATCCTGGTGTCATTACATAGCTGGACATCTATCCCACCCTTTCATCTGTATCACTTAAGAGACTCCTTTTATTAATTTTATGAGCATGCTTTACTTCAAATGTCTTTGTTAACAGGTTATTACTTTCCTGATGAAACAGGTTAACCTCAGCACCAAGCCTGCCAGAGTTCAAGGAGAGTTTGCACAACACTCTCAGGCACATGGTGTGATTCTTGGGGATGTCCTGTCCAGGACCAGGAACTGGACTTGATGATCCTGGTGGATCCCTTCCAACTCAGGGTATTCTATGATTTCATGACCAAGGGAAAAGCTGTTTGGATCACTTTTTTTTTTGTGATATGCAAAAAAAAAAATGCAAACATATCTAAATTTTCGCACAAGAGCATATTGTCATGTAAATTGTTGTCTTACAAATGTGGTTTAACTTCACAAAAACACGAGAAGATGCACTTGCCAAAAATGCACCCAACATTAGAGGAAAATTTGGACTTGGATTTTGGTATATATTTTGGCTCACAGTGATCCTCAGCTTTGAATGTATCATATCTAGCATGCTGGTTTCAGCTGGGGTAGAGTTAACTTTCTTCACAGTGGCTGGCACTGGGCTGTGTTTTGGGTTTGTGCTGAACACAGGGGTGATAACAGAGACATGCTTTTGTTAGTGCTCAGCAGGGCTTACACAGAGCCCAGGCCTTTTCTGCTTTTGGTACGGCCACACTGCGGAGGGGACTGGGGGTGCTTGGGAGCTTGGGAGGAGACAGAGCCAGGACAGGTGACCCCATCTGACCAGAGGGATAATCCAGACCATGTGGCATCATGCTCAGTGTATGAAGGGGCGGGGAGGGGGAAGAACAGAGAAGAGGGGAACATTTGGAGTGATGGCATTTGTCTTCCCAAGTCATCATCATGCATGATAAGGCCCTGCTTTACTGGAGGTTGCTGAACACCTACCTGCCCATGGGAAGCACTGAATTAATTCCTTGTTTTCTTTGCTTATGTGCGTGGCTTTTGCTTTCCCTATTACTCTCAGCCCATGGGTTTTCTGTGTTTTACCCTTCCCATTCTCTCCCTGATCCCCCCTGCTGGGGTGGGTAAGTGAGAGGCTGTGGGGGACTTGCCTTCTGCCTGGGATTAAACCATGACACTTAGTTTTGCCCAAACACTGTTAATTGAATTACTTTACATAAAAGCACAAATGAATGAATTTGGGGAAATAAAGGTGGCAATAGTCTAACAATTATAAAAATGACATAGCAAAACCTGAAAATTTCTGTGTGGTTTTTTGCAAATAATTGGATTTAAATTCAAACTCCTCTTTTTGTTACTAGCTGGAAAAACATAAAGTGTTATTGGTGAGATAAGAAAAAATGCTACAACTTTGCCTCAAAAATAGTACTTAAACCAAACCTTCTCCAGACAAATTGGAAAACACGAGTAATATATATAAGTTTTAACATTTATTTTAACACAGCCAGTCTGACAAAGAATAATATGCAGCTTGATCTCAAGATTGGAAAAACTGCAGACAAGAACAGGAAATTGAAATCAGTTTTTCAAAGAGACGTGTGAACATAGAAAGGCAAACTCAAAAAATCTTAACATGTATCGTATGTGGTGTCATGACTCTTCCCTCCCTTCACCCCACACAGAAGATTGTGTGTGGTTTACGTTTTATTTTATTTATTTATTTATTTATTTTTTATTAAAATGAAAGCTCTGCAGCACCGAGTCTATTATCAGAATGAATGGATTCAATATCTGTTCAATGATGTGTTCAAAATGAAAGCAACATCGTTAAATGTCAAAGATGCCATCAGCACATTTTACTCCTTACCCGAATAAAACAGGCATTATCTCCCCAGGCGCCCGCGGGGCTTCCCGTCTCGCTGCTGGCGGCTGGAAGGCGGCGGTGGCCGTGCCCGGCAGGCTGCGCCCGCGGCGGGGGGGGGGGGGGGGGGCCCCGGGGGCCCCCCCCCCCCCCCNGCGGCGGGCGTGGCGGTGCGGCCGCCGCCGAGGAGAACGCACAGGTGCCGCCGCTGCTGCTGCAGAGCCGCGCCCCTGGCTGTCGAGGCTGGGATCCTGCTGCATGGCTATTTAAACATGGATTCTGTCCTGCTTCTGTGATTGCAGGCCATTAGTTTCCTGAGCCTTTCTTTCCCTTTTTCAATTGGCATAATATGGGAATGAATGCAAGGGCCTGTTAGCAGAGCAAGAGTGCTGACTTGTAGCCCTGTAACCATATTCAACAAGGGAATGTTCTAAACTTCATCTCCTGGAAGTCTCCTATCTGTTACATGCCTGGAGCTATTACCCACTAAAGGACTTCACATTTTTGAATACTTAAACTGAAAGAAACAGATATGGGAGAAACTACATAAATCCATTATTGCAGCAGGAATATCTTTCTGCTTCAGGCAGAGAAGATAAATTGCCACCAAAATGATACAAAGTTGGTTTGATTATTTCATTGGATCAAATATATCATGCTGTCTTGAAATCTCTTTGCTTTTAAGTCAAAATTAAAGAATTTTACCATAACCATATTAGACGCTATAATTTGCATATTTTTCATCTAAAAAGAGACTTTTGAAGTTATGTAATTCTTAAGTATTTAATTGTTCTTCACATCATTGAAATATCACATTATATCCAGAAACAGAGAGGATTCTCCTGCTAGATAGGAGTGATTGACTCTCTATCTGACAAGAACAGAATTCTTGTGTCAAGGAAAGAAACAGCATTAAGAAAGTAACTCAAAGAGCACCAGCTCTTATTTTGTTCAACACTGGGATTTGAGCATTCTTTTTGTTTGGAACTAAGAATGCCAATATTTTGTGCTTACACAAAAAAACAGTCATTGAGTTAATACTAATTTATTCTGCAAGATCACAATAGTTCTTGCTCAAAAATGGGTGAAAGCCTGCTTTACATGGATTTCTTTTGCATAGCTTATCAGTGACATCTTGATTTACTTGCAAATGCAGATGAAATAATTGGCACAGCCTGGGGCTATGGGAACATTCATAAATTAAATTCTTCCTACTAAAATTTTACAAGTACAGGTTTAAGTTTGTTTTAACTATGGAGGATTGAGAAAAAACAAAAAAATCCTAAACCAGCAGGAAAGTTTGTGAAATACTTAGTGCTTTACGGATGAATTTATTTCAGCTTAATTGTTCTCTTTCTACCTAATTTTACTTCATGCAGGCCTGATACAACCCAGCAGTCAGAAACTGTAGCTGTTTTGTTTGCAGTTAATTCAGCTCTTTCTCGACATTTTCCCAGTGATGTTATGGATGAGATCATAAATTTTGGTTCCAGGAACTAAGAGGGGTGCAGGTACCAAGAAGATGTTATCTGATGCCAGTGTGTGAGGAAGAGTTAAATCTTTTTGACAATTCAATGGTTCCCTTTGGGTTTGCACAAATGGCACCTGTTGTTGAAGTCAATAGAGCTTACAATTTAATTTCATCTGCCTGCAAACAATCTCACTCATTAGGGGGTGAAATGATGATAGAATTCACTGAGGCATGCAGTTTCTACAGGGCACTACGTAAGTACAGTCATCATTTTCAGTGAAGGGAGGCACAATTATCTTGGAAACTGATTGTAAAGTAGAAGAAAGGAAAAAAATATCTGGGAAAAACACCATAAAAATTCAGTCTCACTGCATTTTTCTGCTGATGCCAATTTGCAATCTAATTATTACATTCAACATGATATGGAAATGTAGAAATCGGAAAAAAAAATGGACTAATAATATATTTTCCCATCTGTTTCAAAATGATCTCACCAGTTTTGGACAACAGGTACACATAAGTAAATACCTCAGTGGAGATCAGGGGTTAATTCACCCCAAAATTAATTTATTCGCATTGAAAATATCTGCTTCTACTTGCTGCAGCTCTTTAGGTGAATTAACCGGCCAGATAATGTGTTTCCTATATTTTAGTGCAAAGGGTGTGAACTTAACAGCATATTAAGCTAATGGGGCCCAGTATTCCCTACCTCACATTAAACTGACCGACTTGCAATTGGTATCCCAGAATACTTTGCATCCTGCTAGGACTAGCAGATCAATTTGTCAATGTGCCTCAATTGCTTTTGTGTCAGGCCGCTGTATGTCAGTTCCTTGCTCAGATGTTTGACTGTAGCAAAACTTGAGTCATTCTCCTGCAGCCAGAATCATCATGTTGTAGGAGAGGTCATTCCTACCCCACATGTTCCTACTTGGAGAAATGCTGACATCTTTTGCTAAGGTTCAGTGAAGTTCAACAAGGACAACAACAGCCCCAGGCAGCACCACAGGCTGGGGCAGAGTGGCTGCAAAGCTGCCCACAGGAAAAGGACCTGGGGGTGCTGGTGACAGCAGCTGAACATGAGCCAGGGTGTGCCCAGGTGGCCAAGAAGGCCAATGGCATCCTGGCCTGTATCAGCAACAGCGTGGCCAGCAGGACCAGGGCAGGGATTGTCCCCCTGTACTCGGCACTGGTGAGGTCACCTGTGTCCGGTGTCCAGTTGAGTCTTGTGCCCAGTTTTGGGCCCTCACTACAAGAAAGACATTGAAGTAGTGGAGTGTGTCCAGAGAAGGAAAATGGAGCTGACAAAGGGTCTGGAACACAAATCCTATGAGGAGCAGCTGATGGAGCTGGGGTTGTTTAGCCTGGAGAAAAGGAGGCTCAGGGGTACCTTATCACATTCTGCAAGTGCTTGAAAGGAGGTTATAGCCATGTGGGGGTCGGTCTCTTCTCCTGGAAAACTAAAAATACTACAAGATGAAATGGATTCAAATTGCATCAGGGGAGGTTTAGATTTAAGATTAGGGAAAATTTCTTCACAAAAGAGTGGTTAAGCATTGGAACAGGCAGCCCCAGGGAACTGGTGGAGACCATTCCCAGAGTGTTCAAAAAGCTAGTAAATGTGGCAATTCATGATATGGTTTAGTGGGTATAATGACATTAGGTCAAAGGTTGGACTTGATAATCTTGGAGGTATTTTCCAACCTTAATGATTCCATGATTCTATGATTTAGTAATGCTCTACAAGGATTTAGCAGAAAGGAGACACCTACGAAACTATCACTGAAGAAGTCAGGGAAGGTGCTGAAACCCCAGCTGCAATCACAGTCAAAAGCAAGAAGCCTCAAAACAGTTTGGAAGTAGCTGAGGAGAACTGTGGCTCCTGTGGCAGAGAATGTGTTATCTACCATTGCCTTTCCAGTAAATGAGCAGAATTTTGTTCTTGGGTGCCATTCTCCAGCTGCCATGGATAAAACACAGCATGACCCTGAAAAGGCAGAGCTTTTGTTCAAGAGCCTAACTCTACCTCTTCATAAAAACGTAGAAGTCTGACTTTGTCTCTGGAGGCCCTGGTGGGAGGAGGTGGAAACACCCACAATGACCCAGATTTCTGCCCCAAGTCACTTTTATTCTAAGCAAGAAACAGAAAGTGATTAAACTGTGCGTACCTGCGTTCACTTCAGTTGGATTTGGAAACAAAGTACACAATCCAGCTAGGAGTTTTTTTCAAGGCTCTCTTCCCCTAACTTGTTTATTCAAAAAAGCAGCGGTAATAAAGGAAGGAGATGTTTCTGAAAGGATTACATGATCTGTGGTCATCTGCGTGTCATGAATCATAGAATGATTTGGGTTGGAAGGGACCTTAGAGATCGTCTAGTTCCAATCCACCTGCTGTGGACAGGGACATATTCCACTAGACCAGGTTGCTCAGAGCTTCATTGATCTCCATCTCTCCTTCATTTCTCATTTCCCTCACTTTCCTGTTATTAGTTATATTGCTAGTCTCTTCTTGGTCAGTGTACCTTCTTGGTCAGTTTTATTCTGTGTGTTCCAGAAGGCAAACTTGTTTTTTACCTCTCATCCCCTTCCTTTAGCAATAACAGACAGTGTGAATATGCTTGTGGCATGCTTTGAAACCTAGCCCCCACCACAACCAGTTACTGTTCTACTACCTTGTGGCCTGCTTGGGTTACATATGTTTTAACATTATATATCACGTCTGTCCACCCATTTCCACAGTCTAATAATCTACCTGAATTCATGGGATTTAATAAAATAAAAACATTATCTGCATTTTCTCAAGAAGTATTTTGCTGACTTTTTTGTATACATATTACTCTAGGTCAAGAACATTTAACTTCTGAATTCTTATGTAGAACTATAAATGTCTAATTGATATCACATGTATCCACAGTCACGATGAATGACATATCACTTCCACAATACTGAAAATCAGAATAAAACTAAGTTATACAAAAATTATTCTGTGTTCTTACTGTCAAGATGTCAATTCAGCCTTATGTTACAGGTTACACCTTCCCAGGTGGTATGTTCCACAGGCAGCTATCTAGTGGAAACCTTTCAGTGCATTTGGAAGAAGGAGTGTGGAGACAGATGCCTGGGAAAGGCTGAGATATAGAAATAAATCAAGATGGGCTAGCTGGTGAGTTTATATTGTTTGCCAAGCAGAGATTTAATGAAGAGAGACAAATGCTCTGCTGCAGCTCCATCATGTCTGCCTGAGTCTCCATGGAAAAAGTTTCAGAGCAGTTCCACAATACTTCCTTGGTATCAGCTCCACGAAAAATTCAAAGGAAGAAATCTATTTCTCTGCAGGAGATTGGAACCTAACTTGACAGCATCAAAATCTTTCTGCTTTGTCTCTTGTCCTGTTCCACTATTTTTTTCTCAGTTCATCATCACCTCCTAGGTGACAACCCTGGTGAATACAAATCTAAAAAGATTCATTTTTACTTCCTTAAACAGTCTTATCACTCCTGAAGAATTGTTCAATAGGAAGACTGCTGTAATATGCTGGGTCTGGCTGGGTTGGCATTAATTTTCCTCACAGCAGCCCTAATGGTGCTATGTTTTGGATTTGTGAGTAAACCAGTGTTGATAACACACCAGTATCTTGGCAAATGTTCAGTAGTGCTTGTACAGCATTCCTTTCTCCTATTCCCATTCTGCCCTCACAGAGCAGGCTGAAGGTATCCAAGAAGTGGGATGGGAACACAGCCAGGATATCTGAACGAAACTGACAAGAGGGTTACTCCAAACTATGTAATATCATGTTTAAAATAAAAACAGAGAAGAGGGTTTCTCTGGGGAGAGAGAGATTGCCCAGAGACTGGCTGGACACTGGCCAGCTTGTGGGAGATGGTGAATGATGGCATCTACATTTCTTTTTTTTTTTCCCCCTCTTCATTTTTATTAAACTACCTTTATAGTAACCCATGAATTTCCTGATTTTTGCACTTCCTAGTCTCTCTCCTGTACCCTTGGAGGTGTAAAGGGAGTGAGCAGACAGCTGTGGGGTTCTTAGCTACTGGCCAGAGTCAGTCTGCCACTCGTAATGTGTTCTCAAGCAATTACTGCCTCACTCTTTCCCACCTTTGTGATGTTCCCATATTTCAATGTTACAAGTCTCCTTAAAGCTCTGCTGTCTTCCACTGCTGTGGTACGTGGCCAAATGTTTGTCCAGCTGCTGACCAACTCCCCTACTTTAACAGGACAAGAAGAGAAATACGATGAAAAATCTTGTGTGTTGAGATAAAGACAAGGAAATTATTTACCAACTCCTGTCATGGACAAAACAGGCTTGACCTAGGGAAGATTAATTTGATTTATAGCCAGTTAACATAGATTTATATAGTGAGAACCAAAGCCATCTTGCAAGGCTCAGATTCAATCCACTGCCAACTCGTCTCTTCCAATGCTGAGCAGTGCAGGGGGATGGGGAATGGGAATTGTGGTTGGTCCATAACAGTTCCTCTCTACCACTCCTTCCTCCTCACACTTCCTTTGCTTCAGTATGGTCTCTCCCCTCATGCTGTGGTCTTAGTTTAAACCCAGTCCTGTGTCAGTTGTCCACGGACAATGGGGAAACACCTGCTCCACCATGCAACACCTCCTCCCACTCATCCTTTCCTGTGCTGGATGTTTCCTCTTTTGTTTCTTACTCTTTCTTTTCCCTCCTCCTCTGACTGTCTGGCACTTTTGCCCTTTCTTAAGTTTCTTTCCCAGAGGAGCCACCATCTTGTCTGTGGTGGATTTGTTGGAGCCATGTGAAATGGGATCTATCCAGCATGGGGCAGCTCCAACCTCTCCTAGCACAAATTGCCCCTGCACTGCCTGGGCATATGCACCCTACACAGGTGTGAAGGAGACACATCTCACATCTACACACTGGGAAAGTCTTTGAACATGTCCTCCAGAAATGGAATGTAAATGTAACTTGTTCATTAATTTGTACCCAAGTTACAGCTGTTATAGGTGTCATAACTATCATGAAAGCTTCTTATGTTATTGTCACACTGTGTTCTCTCCAAACAGGATAGATATCTTCTGCATTTTCATTTTCTTTCAGTTTTCTTTAAGACAGAACTTACAGCAAATTAAAAAAAAATAAGGAGCTTCTGGCATTTTAGGTCATAGACAGGGCCTGCTTTAACATGCTAATCATGTAAGTAGAAGTCTGTATTTCTTTTTAAATTTACCATTTTATCATTTAGGTGCATGAGTATTAAGCAAATATAATAAGCTATTGAAACATCTTACCAACGTTAGTACTGAATTATCCTAACTATGGCAATTTTTAAATCAGAATTGGCTGTTTGTAACAGACATGCTTCAGCTTGTACAATAATTAATTCTGTACCCTGTTTTATTTAAAATAAATCAACATTGTTCCCTTTTGTCCACAGCCTATGAAACTTCAGGGAAAGCTTGACTCCTGTGAATGCATATACAATTTTTTTGTTTGCTTCATGGAAGAAGACAGCAAGTGAGAGCTTTTATCCCAGAACTGCTATATCGCTGTGATACTTTGGGTGATCTGCCTAGCTGGTAAGAAGCATAAATATCTCAGAGACCTTCCTGGCTTGGTTTCCTGAATCAAGAAAACAATATTGGGCAATTGGATTTATTACTTTTATATCCATGCTTTAGCATGAAACTTGGTATTAAATTCTGGACAAGAGTGTTTTAAAAAACAATAATCATAAATAATGCTCTGGACAATTTTTCTTTAGCTGTGAACAAGTCTACCCTCAAGCATAGCAAAGTCCCTACAGAGACGGAAAACAACATGTTGAAGCTTAGGCTTCGGGAGACATAAATGAAAGGACAGCACATAAAAGTGAAAGTCAGGAGCAAATTTTACTGCAAAGATTACCTCGGATTAATTTTCTTTTAATTTTTCTGTCCTTTGTTTTAGATTAAAAAAAAAAAGAAATTAGAGTTCATGGAAGAATAAGTACAAATAGCTCTAGAATCATTGTGCTGTCTTTAAAAAACAGCCTACAGTCTTAATCTCACCTCTGTCCTGATATATTTGCATTCTAAAGAGATTGCTGAAGTGCATGGAAGACAGCTTTCTGACACAGCTGTTTAGTGAGCCAACAAGGGAAGACACCCCATTGTGAACAGAGAAGTATGTGTGGGTGATACGATTGTTGGAAGCTGTCTTAGGCATAGGAATAATGCAATCTTAGAGTTTTTGATTCTTGGAGTAGTAAGGAGGCAGATCAGCAGAAGTCTTGCCTTGGACTTCCAGATGACAGTGTAGGAGACTGGTTGCCAGAGTCCATTGGGAGGCAGTTCTGAAGAGCAAAAGTCACCAGGGACATTGGAGGTTTTCCAAGAAGGAAATCCTAGAGGTGCAGGAGCAGGCCATCCCCATGTGCTAAAAGATAAGACAGTGGGAAAGAAGAACAGCCTGGCTGAAAAGAGAGTTTTGGCTGGAACTCAGGTTAAAAAGGAGAGTTTATGACCTTGGGAAGAGGGGGCACGCAACTCAGTAGAACTACAAGGATGTTGCGAGGTTATGCAAGGAAAAAATTAGTAGGGCCAAAGCCCAGCTAGAGTCTTATCTGGCTACTGCCATAAAACATCATTAAAAATGTTTCTATAAACATATTAGCAGGAAAAAGGACACTCCCCACCCTTTATTGCATGCTATGTGGAAGCATAGTGACAAAAGATGAGGAAAAGTTTGAGGTACTTAATGCCTTCTTTGCCTCAGTCTTCAATAACAAGACAAGTTGTTCTGTGAGAACCACTCCCCTGAGCTGGAATACAAGAATAGGGAGCAGAATGAAGCCCCCACAATCCAAGGGGAAATGGTCAGCAACCCGCTACATCCCTTAGACACACACAAGTCTTTGGGGGTCAGACAAGACTCATCCAGGGGCACTGAGGAAGCTGGTGGAAGCTCTCACTGAGCCATTTTGCATCTTTTACCAGAAGTCCTGTCTAACTTGGGAGGTCCCAGGTGACCAGTGGTTGGCAAATTTAATGTCCATCTACAGGATGAATCAGAGGGAGGACCCAGGGAACTGCAGGCCTCTCAGCCTGGAGCAGATCACCCTAAGTGCCATCACATGACAACCAGGGGATCAGGCCCAGCCAGCAGGGGTTTGTGAAAGGCTGATCCTGTTTGACCAACCTGATCTCTGTCTATGACAAGGTGAGCTGATTAGTGAATAACTATGAGGATGTTGTCTACCTGGACTTCAGCACTGCCTTTGACACCATTTTCCACATCATCCTCCTGAAGAAACTGGTACACACTACAAGAAGATGAAGTAACCTGCTTGAAGTTATATGGCAGAGTTCATAGAAGAACTAGGAGCAGAATTAAGAGCTAGATGCTCTGGGCATCAGCAAATACCTAGAAGATTAGTGAATTACACTGTTTCTATGCTATGTACTCTTCACTCTCACTATATGTGATATGTGATGGAAAAAATTGTTCGGTTATTGTATATTTATATTAGCATAATCTGATCAGATGGCTAAGCTTTTGAAAACAGGTAAGATCCATGGAGAAATAACTGGCACCTAATTGGTGAAGGGTTTTTTTCCATCTTTTTTCCCTTTTGCTCTTCTAAGATTATTGACATTTGTGGATGTCACATACTGAAAGCAGCAGGCATCTGCATTGCAGATAGGCACTCCTGCAGTGCTAGTCTGGGAGGAAGATTTCCTCCAGTGTTATTACCAACTATCACAAATTACTAAGAAAGTAATAGCGTGAGGTGAGAGATGCTCAGTTTTGCTACCAAGCTTAAGGAATATTTGAAAGGAGAGGACACGGAGGGAAACTTCTCTGGAGGATCATATTTACTAATTGTTTTTTAGTACATTAAACTTGATGGTTTGTAAACTCCGCATTTATTGTACTTAATGCCTAGGAAAGAATAGCACATGCAAAGTACAGCTTTAAGAATTGTATTAGTCTCTGATACTTTCCTACTTCAACTAAAGTAGAGTATTTGTGCCCCACCTATCCTCTGAGTGCTTTGCTGTCTACAGAATTAGTACTGACAGCAGGTGGCCCAAAGAAATTACAAAACAACAGCTGAGCTGAGTCGGAGCAGACTGTGGATCCCTGCAACAGAACAGGAGGTACAAACTCTATTCTATTGCCTGCTCAGTCAGGAGCTTCCCCTGTCAGCACTCAGATCCACCCTTCAGTAGCAGAAGGCTTCTCAGATCTAACTCAGTGAACATTATGGAGTTTAATTTAACTCCTTCCTTTAAACACTCTTTGCTTAAACAGTGACAAGGGGTTGGGATCTGGTTTCATAGATTATGTGATTTTCAGCTTGCTATTAGTGTTAATGGTTTTTGCTGCCCAAAAGACAAATTTTGGGGGAAGCTGTACAGAGTGGAGACTCGTGTGGGAGTGTGTGTGTGTGATAATGAAGGGAGGCAGGAATGTCTTCAGAGAAGCTGTAAGAACCATGCTCCCATTGCAGCTGGACACCCTGAGTGAAAAACTACTGAATGAAAGAACAGATGAAGTCCCATCCAGGGAAGGTGCTTAATTTTCTGGTTGTCAGTAAGTGCAGAACCAGATGATTTCTTTTTTTTTTTGGAAGGCCAGTTTAGCCAGAGTTGGCAATTTGTTTTACAATCTTCACAGCAGGCTCAGCAAAATAGAAATGGTCATGATGAAATGACACTTCTCAGTCTTGTCAGAAGCTGAGGTTAGCTTGAGGACTAGGCAGATGCAGTACTAGACTGAACAGGACTAAAAGATAGTACCAAAAAGGAAAACTTGTATGTGGTTTGAGGAGAGCCAGATCTTGGAAAAGGGACAAAGAATTTTATATTCAAATAATGTGCTTTAGAAAACCACAGTCTGTAAAAATAATCCAAGGCATGTTTTTATATCCCTCAGCAGAGAGCAAACAGGGCATCCTGCACATACCCTTTTTATATTATATCCAAAATCTGTATTACCTGACACTTAGCCCTAGTTTGCCAATCCATATGCAATTTGCCTGTGCATCAGAGGTGAAAAGATGGGAGCATTTGAATGGCAGCAGGTTTAAGCAGTCAGTCTTGTCTGGGAATCAACCAAATCCTAGTTTCTGGATATGTCCACAGAATGAATGAGTAGCGTCTATAGCTGTACCTTACCAATGTATCTGCCAAAGCTGCTTGGTAATACAAATGACCACAGACTGGTTTGCAAAACCCATCCTGAATACTTTTTGCTGTTGGTTTAGAAGATATGTCAAGTGTATTTGGGCACATGGTTGCCACATTTTCTCAAACTACTGTAGCTGTACCCTGGCATCTCAAGCTCCTCGGTTTAATACATTCTGTATGTGTTTGAAAGCAGAACCGTAAAAATCTTTGTTCTGGTGCAACAACTTATAGTTAGGTATAATGTAATTTTGTTTAGTGGAACTCGTGGTAATTTGAATTCAGGTGCTACTAATATAACACCTTCAAATACAAAATGCCTGTGGTTTTGGCATGCCATAAACTCACAGTTTTATTATGTTATCTTAGATATCTTTGGTGTCCTTGCATTGGAATTTCAGCAAATTCAAAGACCAAAAAATAACACATTGTCCACTGTAAGTGTATAGACGTTAAAGTAAAGCCATAGCAACAAATGTTGCGGAGCAAGCATTGTCGAAGTATATAAATAATTTCAATATTCCCAAAAGTAGTTAACAATATTTTAAAATTTGTTATTCAGCAAAGCAGTCAACAATTTTAATTTACCACATTGCTTTAAAAGAAAACTACCTAAATATTCCATATCCTTTTTCTACAAAACAGCTTGATTTAAGACCAAAATTTCATCTTTCATTATATTAAATTTTATTTTTCAGGACAGCAGAATGTATTCCAAATCACTTAATTTATGTTTTATCTGGTTTTGATAAGGTTGTTTACGGGGAAGGGAATGTGCAGGTGGAATGTAGAAGCAGAGTCTCTGCCCAGAAACTGATACACAGAGGGCTGCTGGGTAGGCAGTATACTGTCTATGCTGAAGTGAATATAATGTAGTTTTATATATATATAAGTATATATTTAGAGTCAGTGCAGTTTTATCTCATCTAGATTTCTTGAAGGGTAGGATTTTGTTTCTGTGTTTGCATCATCTTCTTATCCATGAAATCCTACTTTTTTTCCTTCAGAATTCAGGTTAACACCTATATTGTTTCAGGTGAGGCTTGGCTGGGTGAAAATACTTTTCTAATTGTGGTAAATTAAGTAATTGTTAGCCATACAAGTGATATAAAAGCGATAAAGTTTCTTCATTTTAAAGGCATTAGATACCTGCTTTTTCTTGAGAATCATAACCACTGCACACTATGAGAATCATGTTTGTGCTATTAGAACAGGAGCTACTTTGCAGCATGGCAGGTAACCTCTGTTGGTAATGAACAGACTTGGGCTAGGCTGTAGAGAGTCATCTCTCCTCAGATTCTAATTTCTTTGCTCCTGAAATAGGCTGAAAAAATCCTGTTTAACAATCTGCTTGTATGAAGCTCCAAAAAAATTGTTTCAGTCAAGTGAAGCACTACATCTGTCACTACTTCTTCTTTATGCAGCTGTAGTCTATTGGTTCATGCCTCAGATAATCACCTTAATGTTACAGTTTGTTTCTGTGTCAGTGATCAGGGTGAACTTTGGCAGAAGACATCGGGTTCAAAGAGATTGTAATTTAACTAGACTTTGTGCTTCTCATCCTAGTAATTGCAGCACTGAATATTTCCTGGGTTTTCTAGAAAGGACATTCATACTTCAGAGTATGATATTTCAGAGAGTGCTTCTGTGGAACTTCCTATGAAAACCACAGCAGAAAATCTAGCTCAAGAAATGTTAACAAAACTTTGTAGGAATAGCTGTGGCAGCTGGGTCAAGCTAGATTCTTGAAGCAGATATTTGCAGGAATAGAGAATAGGTTGGTAGCAATACTACCAACAGTCCACCAAAGTCCGAATATACTTTTTTAGTAAGTTATTGAAACTCATAGAAAGATTTGTCTAATCTATTAAGAACACATACTGTATGTATGGTTTGCAAAATTAGAATGAGACATGGCTATATTGGGTTGTGCTGTTACTGTATCTAAAGAGTTGTTTCACTCAATGTCTCAGAGGGCAACTTTCCTCAAAGGGAAAAAAAGTTGTCATAAATTCTACCAATTAGGGAGCTGCAGTTCTTTCCCCTTGAGTGCCAGATAATTGGGCAGGTGAAAACAGTATGGTGCCATCAAAGAAGGTGCATCTGAGTCACCCTGAGCCTTTGTTCACCAGCTCACACAGGATCGTATCACAGCACAATTGTCTTAGAGATTGGCTCAATTTTCAATAATCCTGCTTTTATTAAGGGCAAAAATAATCTCTGTAGGGGGAAGTATTGTATCTAATCACTATCAAAATGAGGCAAATAAGTTAAAATAGAACCAGACAATTTTAAGGTAGCTGAGTGAGATTTTTTTTTTTTAAGTTGAAGGCCTTCTCCTCAATCATAGGTGGTAGGTTCATTTTCTCTTTTATCTCAGTTCCTTCAAGTCATGACATGTGAGAAATAACCGTAAAACTAATTTCCTATTTTTTCCACCTTCTTTTTCTGCAGTTAGTGTTATGAATGGGTGATGTGGGTTTAAACCAGCTCCCGTCTGTTGCCCAGGCCTCCACCAGCAGGCAGTCACGTTATTGAGGTGGCCAGCACCCCAAAATCCACTACCATTTGCAAGTTCTTTAATAATGGCTGATTCAGTCTATTATAAAATGAATTATTTATTAATAGACACAAAACTAACAGACATAAGGCTCAAAACAGACTTATGTTTTCACAGACAGGGATAAGACGAAAAGGGATATACCAGTATTACACGCGGAGTTAAAGGTACCATTAAATTTACAGCTAGCTAAGAAACAGCATAACTTAGGATTCAGTGTTTCTTACCATCCAGTCTTGATGGATTACACATTGAGAAATCCTCTCTCTCAGTTCCCAGGGATGGGGACCCAGAGTTGCGTCAAGCTCCAGGGAGAAATCTTCTCACACATCTCCACGGAGTGTGCAAGAGTCTTCTGCCTCTGTGATAATTGTGTGGGCTTTTATAGACATAAGAACTGTGTCTTTCGGTTTTCATCTCTTCCCACATTTGCTTTCCAGACTAAGATGTTGATTCTTAGCTGGATGTCTGAGCCCTTTTGGCACCAGAGATACCCCATGCTGGGCTTGTGACCCACCTGGTTTAACTCTTGCATATGCACCAACAATCTGTGGTAGAGAGAGGGGGTAGACATGTCCTGCCACAGTTAGGCTGTAGGTGGGTTTGCAGATTTCTAATGTTTTCCCTAATTTTATGCCTCTTTTTCAGGAATGCAGCCCAGCTGCAGCGTGTTTCTTGTTGTGTACACACATACCAAAATTTACATAAATTCCCATCTCTTGGTTTTTCACAAGTACAATTTTTAGTGCAAAGTATACTTCTCTTTCTGGTCCAAGCCCAGGAAATTCAGGTATTTATTGCATCTTACATTGTATTTTCTCACTTAAATACTTCTAGAGAAGCCCAGAAATCTACTCAGTCTGTCTCTACTAAATTATTTCAACAGCAGTACAAAGGGCTTGTCCCATAAACCCCAGGTTCAGCAGGCTGAATTCTCAACTTAGTAGTCAACTCACAGCCACTATTTCTTTGAGGGTTTCCCTTATGGCCGCACAAATTTTTCTAGCTTTCAGTAGTGTTCTTTCAGAAACTACAACCAACTCTGCACCTTAAACTTGAAACACATTAATTGGAAATAATATGTATGTAAGGAAACACCAAAAGAAATTGTAAACCAAAACTGGCTTCAATCAAGATCTTTTCCCTGGGAATGTAATAGATCTTGCACAACTATGCAAAATTCTCCTATTTACATACACAGTTATTTTAGTTTCTCTCTATCAAGAAGGCCTTAATTCTTTATATCCTCAAATCATACCAGGGTAGAAAACAGACTCTTGTATTCACATTTTTAGCTTTTCAAGATGGTTTTCTCTTTCTTTTACAGTCTAAGATTATCTGTGTCTAGACTCTTTCACGTCTTGTTATCCTTAACCCGGGTGCTTTGTAACCTCTGTGTATTTGGCTGAATATTCTGATGGTGTGATGGACAGATGTTTTCCAGTTTTGTTTTTTTTCCAGAACACTGTGTTTCTTTTATGCTGAAATTGCTCAGAAATATACCTGTAGTTCAGCTGTGCTTCTGGATGATCCAAATCGGTTTAAAAAAATAAAAAGGCAAGATTTTATGTATTTTTTACTTTTCTTCTAATAGAATGTTTTCTATCTAATAAATAGATACAACTGAAGCTTAAATGTTTCTTTTGTATTTTTTCCTTTGGACATATAGTTCTTGTAGAATATTTCTTGTAGAAATTACACAACTGCTTTCTCAGCTTCCTAAGATGAAACTGAATGCTTCTAATAGTTGAATGCTTCTTAAATACTTGTACCATGTTATAAAAGGCATGTACAAATTAAGGAGATGGTTAGGTTAGGAACTGCATCTTCTCTCCATATCTGCTACTTGTTTTGGCATTTTAAGTAAGATTTGCAGGGACTGCTTATGTAAAGGGAATCTGAGGCTACTAGAGGGATGCCATACAGCAAATATAGATACTGAAATAACTGCTGATAAGAGGCACATCTTACTAGTGTGATTACACAGCATGACCTTGCAAACCTTTGTCTCTTGACCAAAGGCTGAATGGTAATATTCTGAAGACCTCCTGTTGATACTGATGAAATTACAGGTAAGTTGGACTGTGAAAATATTTTAAAATGTGCAATTAACCTGTGGAAGCTCCCCAAAATCTTGATTTTTTAGTATAAATGAAAAACAAGCAACAATCTTTCCATGTAGCAGCACTGCAAACAGTTCACTGCATGAGAAAGTAGATATTTGAGGAAAAATATGAGAGCTACTCTAACTCAGTAATTGTAGAAAAGGGGATATAAGAGGCACAGAGCCTGTTGTTATGCCTGTTTGCAGTGCAGCACTCTGTGCATGTATGTGTGCATCTGTTTGCTGAAGTAAATGTTTTTGGTTTTGTTTCTTCTTCCAAAGCAGCTTGAATCTCGTTGCTAGTGTGAAGCCACTTTGGGTAAGTGGAACTCCCTCTCTGACACCTTCAGGGATGTTGTGCTGATGAAGGCATGAGCTGCCTTACTGTTGTGATGAGACAAGAGTGATGAGACTACCCACAGACCTGTTGAACAGGGACATTGATGAATATTTCTTTTTTTTTTCCCCCTAGACCTCACAGGCTTTGAAAATTGTTAGGTGATATCTAACAAATACAAGATCATATTAATATTTTTCAAAGGTCTGAAGAGACATTCATTGTGCACAATGCTTAAATAAGATATTCTCAATTCTTTGTTTAGATGGGTTTTCAGTAATTAAAGAACATAAGAATTTTATTTGGATCCAACATTCTTCATTTGCAATTATCCTCTTGAAGTCCCTTTGTAATTATTCTTTTTTTATGATCCTTTACATTAGCATATTCAATCTAAATTATTTAATTAGATCATAGTTTACTCAAATTACAGATGCATAAGTTTTCTCTATAAAGTGAAGAAAATAGAGAGCTTTAGAGCTTATGATAAGCTAAGAAGAAAAAAAAATATTGTATTGTTGTTAACTGCTAATTCAAATTTACACTTTTTAAGTCCCTATTCTATTTATTCTGAGTGGAAACAAATCCTGTGCTATTATTTAGATGACTCCTTAGTAAAATGGGATTTGATACTTAAACCAAAGAATTATGAAACTGTGTACAATTCGTATTTTTTAGGTTAGGATGAACTCACTGGAAAAAGTTAGTATACCAGAGAGACATAAGGTATGCACATCTGCATAAAAGAAGAAAAGTCTCATACCTGTCTCTGTTTCATGGTATCAAAATCTTCAGGAGGATCTAGAACTATCTGAGAGCCATAAAGCTGACTTCATTAGCATGACACATTCATTTCATAATTGATGATAAACTCGGTATTTTTCTACTTTTTTTCATGACAGCCAGTCAAATTCTTACTCTAGGAGAGGCCAAATATTTTTTACTTGGTCAATACCAAGTTTCTGCCAGTTTCCAACAATAATTTCAGGAATTTTGAAGATCAAAGTATGAAGCTAAGAAGCTTAGGATTTTCATGATAAAATCACTGACTTAGCCATTACCATTTGATAGTTACTTACTGCTGCTGAGTGGTACGTTCATGTGTTTACACTGAAAACTACGGTGTACTGTTGGAAGTAAAGTAAGCAATATCTTCTTTCTCTTGACTGCTATCTCTGAACTCTCTCAGCTGTGGCATGTGTTTCATGGTGTGAAAGAAACACCATGAAAGGCTGTTTGTCGAAAGTTAACATGTTATAAAATATTGCAGGTCTCACTGGCAAAATAGTAATACGAGACACAATTTTCCAGTTAATAAGACACTTTTTACAGCCATCTGGAAGATTCCTACTCTACAGTTGTCCCTGTCCAGTGGGTAAGAACAACACAAACACTTCCCCCATCCTGGTGGAAAGAAGAGAGAATAGAAAAAGCAAAACCAAAAAGGATTTTAGTTTGTGAGAAAGTCAGTTTAATGGATTAAGGAAAGCTGAGCATGCAAGAAAGCAAAACTGAAATTTTTTTCTTCCCATTGGCAGGGAGGTTAGCCTGTTACTGAAAAGCAGGGCTTCAGAGTGCTGTGATGGTTGCTTAGGAAAGCGAATACCGCAGTCATGGGTGTACACAGTTCCTCCTCCTTTCCTCCAGCTTTTATTGCATGATGTCATACGGTACAGAATGTCCTTTAGCTTAATTTGGGTCAAGTCTGATGGCTGTTTCCCCTCCCATCCTCTTGCCTATTCATTGGAGGAGAGAGGATGGAAAAAAGAGAAAAGCTCAGTGCTGTGCAAACACCGCTCAGCAGCAGAGGACATACTAGTGTGTTATCAGTACTGGTTTAGTCACCAATCCAAAACACAGCAGCATGCAAATCCTGTGAAGGAGATCATCTCCATCCCATCCATCCTCAGTCAGCCGTTAATGACTGAGTTACTTCATCGGAATCACAATACTGTAAGGACCCTTTGAGAGCTCCCTACTACATGATGTCAGTAATAGGTCCTGGATGCCCATCTGCATTCAAATGGAGAGATGACACCTCATCAGATGACTTGGAAGAGTGGAAGACACATACAAAATACAAATATGTTAGTATATTATAGATTATATATACTAGGATAGTAGCAAATGAATTCCAGAAGGCTGGTTACAAGGGTGTCCACATAAATCCTAAAAAGAAAAACATCATTGCAACAGAGATTTAAGTCTAAGGAAAAGTGCTCTCTGTGACAATAAGGCAAAAGGCCTCTTATTATAATGGTGCTTGCTGTTGCTTATTGCCATATAACTGCTGGGTGGAAACAAGGTTAAGACTGAAATCCTCACGTGAATGCCAGGAGAGGAAGTAGGTCAAATACTCGAACTGTGGTTTTGTTTGGCCCTCCAACATCCCAGTTTTTTCAAGAGAAAAAGAGAAGACTGAGAAGGATACAAAAATTCAAATAAAGGTTCTTACAGGCAAAGGGACAGCAATGACTTAAAGCCACTGCATACAAGGCAAAAAACCCTGCAACCATACTTCTCTTATCAGAGACTAGGAAATTCATATTTTCCAATTCTATGGCAGAATTAGTATTGAACAACAGATACTGCTATTAGGTCTGTGAAATTCTTCATATATCACTGTCTTTCCAGTTTCCTGCCCTATTATAAACAGCAGAGTATTTTGCTGCGTGTTATATGCTGTCCTGGTTTAAAAGACAGGTGTCTGCCAAGGAAGATGGGAACCTTCCTGGAATGGAGAAGATGACCCCCTCCCTCCAAATTATTATAACTTTGAAATTATGTGGCTTTCAGGCAAAGATATGGGAAAAAGAGTAACAGTTCTTTACTAATACATATATATATGCATAAAAATATATACAAATGCATATATATATATATAAAAATCAAGACAGACAAACAACAACAGTAACAACACAAGCAAAAAAGGAGAAGCCCAATATCAGCCTTTTCCCACCCATCAAGTTCTTTCCCCTTTGGTGTAGTTATGACCACAACCAGCAGGGGGCAATGAGAGCTCGTGTTGAGGTGGTCGGGCTGCAGTGACGCCCCCGCGGCTGCAGGGGCGCTGCTGGCTCCGTGTGCGGCAGAGGGGCTGCAGTGACTCCCCCGCGGCTGCAGGGGCGCTGCTGGCTCAGGCGGCTCCAGAGCGCTGAGCGTCCCCAGGGGGTAATGGCAGCCCCAGGGAGAGAAAGAAGGTGGAGGGGATGGGTGCTTCAGGTTACTCCTGGCTCTCATATATCCTGCGTGGTGTTCTGGTGATGGCAGCAGCAGCCAAGGCTCCAGTAAGCAGCTGGGAGGTACTTTCTCCAGAGAGAGAAAGGAGGTGGGGGCCAGGTTTCTCTGAGGAACCCAGGGAGAGAGTGAGGGTCCTTCTCCCAGCAAGGACGGATGTCAAAATGTCCCAGGCCAATAGCTGCTTCTGCGAGCAGCGGCCCACCAATAGCAAGGAGAAACAGCAAGGAAGGCTCAGCTGTAGCAGCGAGTCCCCCAGGCAGAAAAGTCCTGCACCAAAAACCCAGAGCTGTGCACCCTTCCAACTGTGCAAAGACTGACCCACTCCCAGCTAAGAAACTTCAAACACCAAACCACTTCTCCTCCCCTCCCAGGACCATTTCAATGGTATTCCAAAGGCCCTGGCAACATCTTTTGTCTTTTAAATGGACATCTGTTCACCATCTCTGTGAAAACAAATGGGAAGAAAATTACCTGGAAAAAAAAGAAAACCTAAGCCCCAACATACGCTGTGGTACCTTTTTTGCTATTCTTTTCTCTTGAGCTTAGTCTTCTTTTTTTGCTTTGTGAGGCAAGCAGTGTAAGTAAGTACACAAGCTAAGGGAACTGGAAATGCTTGGCACATACCTCTGCTGTTGGTAGCAAAGTTGGTTCAAAGCTAGATTCAATCAAGAGGCAGGAATGACATCTTAATGGTTTCAATCTGATTCAAGATATAGTTGGTACACAGTAGGGAACATTATACCAAAAGAAGCAGTATGATGATAAAATGCTGGGACATGGACTTGTTTTACCTTGTGTAGTGTTCCATAGCGTGCTCCCCAAGGGAGAGACAGGATACATGCAAACATCTTTACTTGTCTACAGACAAATGCCCCTTTGGATTTTCACAGGGAGTTTGGAGCATTCTTATTAGCAGAAAGAGCATTAAAAATACTCTTTTGCATATTAGCCTTCAATTTCCTAGGGTGGCAAAAGCAGAAGGAGCAACAGAAGTGGTTTTGGAATTAACTAAATGTTTATAAAGCACACTGAGCATTAAAGTAAATGTAAAAAATTCTTTATTTGATGTAGATAACATGTATTAATTATTTGCTAGACTTTTCAGAAGCAGTTAAAATAGAAATCAGAAATAAAGCTCAAGCGAGACATCTGGGGAAAAAAGTATGGTTTTGATATGGTTTTGATACTCCCTTTTTTCTGTCTTTATTCTACAAGATAAATGCCATTAAAAAACTGTATACAAATAGTAGAGAATTACTATTTCATTCAGATAATGAAATACGTTAAATGTGTGTTGCAGTAATATATAACCTGCTCTGATGTGAGAAATTTTCATTCAATTTTTATAGAAACTTTATGTACAGTTCCTTTTTAACTGTAGGGAAGTCCACTCAGAACCATTAAACAAGCAGCTCAGGAATTAAATTAGCCCTCAGCTATCATAAGCAAATAACCTACATGGGACATTGTGTTATCTAACTGGCCAGTTGATGCTTTGCTTTTTCCAGCTTTAAGAAAGAAATTAAATGGTATGGCAGTGTATTACTCTCATTTCCAATCCTCTGGAGCAGATAAACATTATCATGAAACTGGCCAAGGATGAAATTTAAATAAGTAGTGATTGGAGAGGATGACAGTAAAAGTTTCCAAATTACAAAAACTGACAAATTAGTTTAATTAACTGCATATTTTGGAGTACAAGGATATGGAGAAATTATTTATTTTGATGTGTAATGCATGCTCAATATTTCTGTAAACGGATTAGGGTATAGAAACCCTGCCACACAATTATTCAAAAAAGAAGTAGGAAGAAAAACTGGAGCCAAGTATATATATTTTTTTCCTTTCAAGTCACTGTCACTTTACAGTTCCAATGTGGATTACAGATTCATTCTGTTTCATCTGAATTTTCTAACAATTCAAACTGCTTCTCCAATGAACCTCTAAATAGCCATACAGGACAAATCTGACGGTTGTTTAAACACACTAGACACTCATCATGGATATAAGATTATGAGTCTCATATCACAACCATACTCTTACAGTGTCAATTTCCTTCTAAAAAGTCTGGATTGTGTAAACATAATCTGCCCTGTAAATACAGTGCCTAGGGAACAGAACAGGCTGTACGCAACAGAATAAAATGGAATTTGAACCTGCTTTTATAGCTGTATGGATTGCAAAATCTTTTGATCTTGGGTTCACAGAATCAGAGAATCACAGAATCACAGAATGGGTCAGGCTGGAAAGGACCACGGAGAGTCATCTTCCTGCTCAAGCAGGGTTATCCTACAGCACATTCCACAGGACCGCATCCAGATGGTTCTTGAATATTCCCAGTGAGGAATATTCCATAACCTTTCTGTTAGTCTGTTCCAGTGCACTGTCATCTGCACAGTAAAAAAGTTCTTCCTCATGTTCAGGTGGAACTTCCTGTGCATCAGTTTCTGCCCACTGCCCCTTGTCCTGTTGCTCAGCACCACCAAAAAGAGCTTGGCTCTTGACATGCCCTGCTTTAGATAATTTTTAAGTCATTATACTTCTTGAGGCTGAACAAGCCCAACTCCCTCAAAGATTCATCATAAGGGAGGTGCCCCCATCCCCTATTCGTCTTTTTTCCTCTCCTTTGGAACTGCTCCAGGAGCTCTATGTCTTGCTTGTTCTGAGGAGCCCAGAACTGGACACAGCATTCCAGATGCACCTCACCAGGGCTGAGCAGAGGTGCAGGATCACCTCCCTCAACCTCCTGGTAATGCTTTTCCTAATGCCCTCCAGGACACTGCTGTTCCTTGGCCACAAGGACACACTGCTGGCTCATGGACAGCTTGTTGTCCACCAGGACACCTTCTCCACAGAGCTGCTTCCCAGCAGGCCCCCAGCCTGTTGTGGTGCCCAGGGTTGTTCTTCCCCAGGTGCAGGACCCTGCATTTGCCTTTGCTGAATTTCAGGAGGTTCTTCTCTGCCCATCTCTCCACCCTGCCGAGGCCCTTCTGAAGGTCTGCACAGCCCCCCTGGGGTATTGGCCACTCCTCCCAGCTTTGTGTCATCACTGAACTCACTGGGGAGGTATCTGCCCCTTCTTACCAGTCATGGATGACTAAGTTAAACAATACCGGACCAGTATTGAACCCTGGGGGACACTACTAATGACAAGCCTTCAAGTAGACCCTGTGCTGCTGACCATGACCCTCTGGGATCTGCCACACAGCCACTTGTCAATGCACCAAGGTTCTTTGACCTCTCATTGTAAAAAATGCTACTGAGACAAGTTGATGTAACAATGCATGCAGTCAAATCATCCACTTGAATTTGGTTCTTTAAATTTTTTTGCAATCATAGTGTTCTTCTTATTGTAACATGTTGTGGTTTAGGGTAAGGAAATAAATTACTTTGCAGTTTAAGGGGTATATAGTGATGGCAGAATGGGGTAGTAAATGAAGTAGAGGTCTCAACAGGAATTCTCCAAACTCTTATCTCAAAACTTTTGCTTTTGTGTCCTTGGACAATCAATTTGAACTCACAGTATGTCCCTTTCTCCTTTTAGTACCATAAGTATCTCAAAAGGACAGCATAGTATCAGCTAATTGTTGGCTGCTCACTGTTTCATTGCTATGAGGTTCTAACTGCAGCTCTGGTTCCAGTGAAATTTTTCTTCATCTTTGTATCTTCAGAACTAATTTCTTGTTGGCTTGACTATTGGAAAGAAAAAAGTGAGTTCTCAAACTGGCATAAAGTGTTAGGGCATGTCGATCCTAGTTGTCCTATTAAGGCACATTGAGCAGAAGAAGGAATCTTTTTTTCCCTTCTAGGTTCCACTGCCTGTATTTAGCACAAACACATGAAGAGCATAGATTTTAATCATTACTTTATTTTTCCAAAACGGAAAAGTTTAGGTCTGACTTGAGAAAGAGCAACATCATTAGTAGCACAACTCCATGGTGTCAGGGGTATATGAGTAGGATTACAATGTAATGGAGCCTGGAGTTTAAAATGCATGCACTCACAGTTATAACTGTGGGAAGCCAGAGTAATAACTGCTTTTGTTTCACCCTTGACATTTCATGTTACATCTGATTTTCTGTGCCCTGAAGTCCCCTCATGAATTCTGCCTTTTGTACTTCTATGATGATTTCAGAGGTGAAGATTTATTCACATTTCAGAGCTCAATTTAAGAAGTCAGGCTTTTGTAAAGTTTCCTTAGGGTTTTTATCTTTTTTCCCCCTCTTTAATCAGATGCTAAAGGTTATTGAACAAATTTACCCTCAAGTGCAAAAGCAGAAGCCAACTGACAAAAGATTCCAGATGTTTGGTCTTGCCTGGATCAGCCTCTGGGCTTGGTTTTCAGCCCATCTGTCAGGTTAGCTTTGGTGAAGAAGGTGAGTGCCTGTCAAAAACAGAGATAGTACTGAGTGAGGTAACTCAGTGGCTTCAGGAAGACCTTCCTTTGAGCTAAAAGGCTACCTGCAGAGCATGGAAATATTTTGTGTTTTTCTTCTATATGTCAGTAAGCCAGTGTAAGAAAATAACAGTGAAGTGATGGACCAGCTGTCTTTTTATCGTTGAATTTCGTTTATTTCAGCAGCTCCAGGTAATAATGTAAATCAGATGGGGTTATTGGTGATTGGATGAGACAAAGAGACAAATCGGGGATGATTTTGTCATGAACACCACCTAAGAAACACGTAATTCAGTTCTGTACCAGCAAGGCAGTGGTGAGTCCTGGTGTACATGTTGCATGTACTCAGCTATTTGGTGTGCAGGGCATAGTAAGTTGAGTGGTCTAAATGAAAGAAAGTATTGGCTAAAACATTTACACACTCCAGTGTGAGTGCAGATTCACATTGAATGCTGCCTATCAAGTAGTTTATGTGCTTCTTCTCATAGTTCTTTAGATATGCTTGAAGAGGACCGACAAATAGTGTAGCTCACGGTGTGAAGAGCCATGAGCTGTGCTGTTGGTAGTCTCCTCAACAAAATCTGCTTTGATGCTTATATATAAACATTTGCTTGTTCATAGAATCACAGGATATCATAAGTTGGAAGGGGCCCATAAAGATCATCAAGTCCAACTCTCTTCTCCTTGCAGAACTAACTAAAATTAAACCTTGGATTAAGAATGTTGTCCAGTTGCCCTGAACCCTGACAGGTTTGGTGCCCTGACCACTTTCCTGAGGAGTCTTTCCCAATGACAGATCATCCTGTCAGTGAAGATATTTAACGGTGTGCTTGGTCTTTCCCTCTTGAGTTATTTTCAACAGAAAAGGCAGCTGATTTTTAACACTAGACCTGAATAGTTCATGTTCATCTATAATGGACTCAATAAAACAAAAACCCCCACCCACATCTCTGAAAAATTCTATTTATTTACCATCATAGATTTTCTGCTTTTATTAAAGAGTCTTAGTGCTTTATCTTGAGGTTGTAGATTAACCCTGGTAGGCAGCTAAGTACCACACAGACTTTTCCTCACTCCTCCCACCTTCCCCATGCCCAGTAGGATGGTGGAAGAGAAGAGGAAGAGTGAAAGCAAGAAAACTCATGGGTTAATATAAAAATTGTCTGATAAGCTAAGGGAATGTGGAAGAAAAGAGAGAGAAAGAAAACAGAACAAAATAAGTGATACAAAGGCACTTGCTTACCATCTCCCATGTGCAGACTGATGCCCAGCCTGCCATCAGACCAGGAATTTTGAGTTGTTGCCCCGAAGCAGTGCACATAAACCTGGAGTAAACTGAAAAAGGAGAGAAACATTGCTAAAGACCTTTGGTTCTTCATGTACAAACATGAAAATCCATTACTTTTTAATAATACCAGCATGTGCTTATCAAAGATATCTGAAAAGAGAGCATAGATTTTTAAAAATTACTTTAAAAAAGAGAGAAAGATTAGTTCTCTGTGGAAAAGCAGAAGTAACTTTATAAGGATGCATTTCACAAAACTTATTTTGAAACAGAGCTTTCCCATAGACACCAAGATTTACAGTAAGTTGTTTTATTTGGCTTACCAAGGGTGTCAGCTAGGATGAGATTCCAAACTTCTGCTACATCCATGTGAGTTTCACTAAAATGTGCTCTTGACACCTGCTGAGTATTGTAGCGGAGGATGAAGTAGTGTTACTCACAGCAAACATCATCTGGGATGTCTGTTTACAAGTTCTAAATGATTGCTATTCTAGGTACTTGAAAAGGTCACAAGACACTCAGCAGTAAATTCAGCCTTCTCTGTTTATTCTTGAGACTGCAATTCTTCCACTTGCATCAAGCTATGTATGAGCTACGAGTGAGAACATTAAGCTTAAGGTTGCTTTTTAGTCCTAAACGTTTCAAGCTCCTTTGCAAATATGCATTCTTATCTCTAAGAGAGATTATCTCTAAGAGATTAAAGAGGGATGTACTGGGGCAAACCATGGACATTCAGGAAAAGACATAGACTTGAGAATATAGCTAATGAAGTGCTCACCTATATCTTCTTTTCTTTGGGAATAACTCGGCAGCTGAACAACAACATCCTCATTGCAACATTTGATTCCTATGAATTCATTGCTTTCTACCTGGTGCTTATAATCTATTCCTGCACACATGAGCTGTTTGCACTTAAAATTCTTTTTGCCTTCCTGAGTGGCAACTAGAAATTCAGGCTGCAGAACTCTAGCTCAGTCTGGGAGCTGTCTTCAGTCAATTTATGGCCTAATTTTATGCCAAAACGGGAATCGTAAAGCCTTTTGAAAAGCCACTGTGAAAAGAGCACTTGGCGTGTGCACATCTTATACATTGTAGGCCTTTCGGCGATATGCGTTGTTTATTCTTTTAGAACACAATAATATGTCACGAAATAGGTGTCAGTATGGGTATTATGAAAAAAATGGTTTGAACTCATCATTGGCTAAAGCAACTGGAAATTATTGAAGCTGCTGATACACTGCATGCATCTAGCATAATCTCTGTGTATAATCAAGAGCCTATGAGGAAAAATCTTGATTTAAATACCAACTAAACCTTCTCTGATTGTCTGCAACTCTCTGCCAATAATGGTTCTTGATCTAACACCATATAAAGGTTTTTGCAAGGGTTTCAATGCTATCCACTGACAAAAGTATTCTTTGGTACATTCAGTAAAAGGAGCCTTTAACACATGCAGAATACTTGTACTCCTAAAGTGTGTTTCATTTACTTAAGTTCACTTATGAGTGTGAATAAAATATTGGTAGAACAAGTGGTTTAGGGCCTCATAATCTTTTAAAGGCTGATCTTGGAAAGATATTTACAGGCTGTTGAACAGTAAACATTTAAAATTCCAGAAACAGCCCAAGAAGTTCTGTGACCTAAAATGAATTATATTGTCTAGGAAAGTTGAAAATTAAGTCAGTTTAGCATTAGAATAATTTCTGTGTTTCACTTCCTGTGCACAATTTACTTTCTGCAGAGTGATGTGAAACCATGCAATAAACCTGCAGTCTGCTTGGCTGATGTCACAGGTTTCAGTTTATGTCAGCTTTGATAGGTGCACTTAAAACATTTTGATAACATGACATTCCCCAATGTCCAAATACAGCTAAAGCAGAGTGCACCAGCTGTTACTTTGACTGGCGATCAAGAATCTTCCAGATAAAGGCAATCTCATGTAAATCTGCCATGAAAATGGAAATCCTCTGATATGACGCTGTATTTTTCCAATTACATTGCAATATAGAGGAAAGTCAAAGCAAGCATACCTGAAAGCACACATAAATAAAAGTTGTTCTGAAAATGGAAAAAATAGTGTCCCCGTTAGGATGGAGTCCTATCTTTCTGATTAAATTGTTCTGCTAGCTAAATCATCACGAATTTCAAGAGCAGATAGACTTTTTAAAGTTTAGTGTATTTGTAGAACGTCTGCTGATATGTGAGGGAAAATGATTTTCTCTCACCTTCCACAAATTGCTGTTCCTTCCCTTGACTCCTTGGCTGCATAAAGTTTATGTGGGCAGATGTTCCCAGAATTCCCCTCTCTGCATGGGACCTCTTTACAACCCCAGCAGGCAGCCAGATTTTGCAGTGCAACCTAAACATTGAGACTTAAACTGCAAGCAATCTGTTACACTCTAGCTAAGGAAATAAAAGTTCTTCAGCTGTCAAGGAGAGATGTATTAGTTTGGCCATGCCTAAAATGCTTTGGGAGGTTTTCTGAAAATAAACATGCCAATCTAGCTCTGAGCCCTGTCGTATGGGGAGATTTGAAAACGTATGGCTTTTGTTTCCAAATTTAATGCAGCCAACAGGTAGAACCAATTCAAAAGGACTTTTAGTTTTTCCTAAGGGGCTGGGGAGTTCATTAGAAATAATTGCACATATACTCTGCTGGAGTTAACAAATGCTCAGCAAGCTATTATAGTGTGTAACAGCAGCCTATAGTAATTTAGGGATACTGAACAGCCTTAAGATTAACCACATTCATTGATCTTGAATTTAGAAATTTCTCTATTTTTTAAGCTATTCCTTGATAAATTGTCATTTAGACTGAACTGTATGCACATATTTCTTATATTGTTAGATGAGCCAAAACAGAGCGCCAGTTTGAATCAGCCTGCTGACCCCTTACTTTTGAGCAATGTATCTACTTCCTTTCTGGCAAGCATTAAAATTCTGAATTTTAAATTTTTAGTCTCTTGTCATAAGTAAGAAGGAGAACATGTTAGACCATCATTTTGATCTCAAGCTGAACTTAAATTTATCTTCTTACTTCTGTAACCCTGACCAAGGCTCATTCTAAGGATCATAACTAGGGATCATTAAAAGAAACCAAGAATGAAATGTTATAATGTAAGAAGTAAGGTCTCATTGACACAGGTAGGACATCAGCCGCTTTTGTAGTTGGAAATGCTGTTCTCCTTTCTGGCCTTTGCAATCTTGTCAGTATCTGGTAGATGTCCTTTGCCCACTAACTCATAAACAATAAATATACTGATTGAAAGCTTCAGGCAGTTCCAACCACTGAAATATATTGTAATATGGAATCTTATTCCTCAGGCAAAATACAAATGTTCTATTTTAGTAAGCTCATTGCTGTCGATTCCACTGCCCCCGGTACCCTCCCTGTCCTCTATTGCAAGCTTTTCATTTATAGCAGCTTGGCAAATTCTGTATGCAAAAGTATGCATCTCAGCACACTGGCAGAACTTTCTCTCAGCTAGGTATATTTCCTTTATTTTTCCCTTCTCCTTGCCTTTCCCTTTCCCCTTCCACATTGCTTGATGAAATGTGAGGATGTTCTTTTTTTGCTTATTTCTGTACTTTTCTTGCCAGTTTCCTTCACCTCAGTGCTTAGATTATCATTCTCTTTCTTTGTAGAAAAAAAACAACCCACAGAAATGTTCTATTCATTTGTGTAATGTCTGTTTGCTTTCAGTAATTTGTGAATTTCATAAGAACTTGTAATTAAGAATATTCTGTCATAAACCTGATATATTTAATAAACTCATTGATGTTTCCTAGGATTAATACAGGAAAATTACATCAGAGGCTGTTTTCCACTAACCAGTTACATTCTCACTCTGCAGCAAAAACTCCCTTTCTCTGAAAACAAAGCTTACTGGTTTGGCAAACTACAATGTTAGACCCCAGTAAAGTGCAAGGGAAAGGATGAAATATTATCAGAAAAATGTTACCTCACAAAATCTCAATCATAAGTTTTTATTTTAAAAAAAGATTTTGTTTTTTCTTGAAGGTTTTAATTTTTTTTGTTTAAGACATTTTCGTGGATTTGAGGAAATTTTCCTTTCTTTTGGTCAGGGAAGGCTTCTCCTTAACATTTTAGACGTGATATTTGCAACTGCAGCACATGTCCTAGCATATTTCCTCTAATTCCAATTCACTCAGAGGAAAATCGGAAGCAACACATGCCTTCACCTCATGCTTTGTCTGAAAGAAAGCAATCTTATCCTCTATATTTTTAATTACCATATTTTAAAAGTAATTTTATAATTAAAGCAGTAATGAGAGCAGATATTTTGTAAAAAAACACTCCTATTCAAAAACATCTGTTTTTCAAAATCAGTTCTTTGCTTTCAATATTGTTGGAAGTCTCTTGGACATGTGTCCCTTCCAACTCATTTCTTTAGAGATTTTACTTGCATTATATGATATTCTGTCTGGCAATTTTTCTGCAGAAACTGAATTAGTTTCTTAAATGCTGTCCCCTTCCTTCATGTGAACATTCACTAGGAAAAAGCTCTTATTTAGTAGGTAAAACCTGGGAAGAACTGTTGTAGCTAGACATATACAATGCTCCCTTTACCATAGTCATTGTTCTAATTGTTCTCTGCTGACTGGCCATCAATTACATCAAGCCTGGACCAAAATATCCTGAAAAAAGAAAAAGAAGAGTCCTTCTAGCACCTCCTCTCCCTAGTCCTTGTGGCTACTTTGAATTCCACATTGAATGCTACTGAAGCCATGCCTTTCCCATGAGGACTGGCCACTCCATGCAGCAGCCAAAATAGAAACCCAACCTTTAAAAAAGAGATAAAGAAACAGCCAAGCTGGGCCACGTCCATGTAGCTGTTTTCATTTGTTATAATGTTCAGTCATGTTCTGTTGGGAGATATGGGTTTTCAAGCTGGTTTATCACATCAGGGTTTTGGTGTTTTGTGTTTCTGTCAGCATGTAATTGGACGTTGCCAGTAGCACTTACAGTTACTTGGCGCAGATGATACTCCAGATCACTGCTTGTAATCTGACACATCTCAAAGGACTTTCTGAGTGTTTCTTTGGAGACAGCCAGCTAGGTTAGGTTGACCCACTGAATTTTTTATCTCTAAAAGGTGCTTGAAAGATTAGCAGCAGCTGTAGGCTAGTGTTATCCTTTAAACATTGTCAGACATGGGTGTCTCAGTATATAACTCTGAATGTGGCTTGGAATTCGTGTCAGGTAACAAAGGTCTTGAACTATCAACTATCAGAAATAGCCAGTGACTAAGTATTCCTTCTCTTCTCTGTAGAGCCAATCTATACAGGTTATATCCTTCTCTAACACAGCCTTTTCGAAACGTTTGACTCCAATTTACTATCAGTTCCCAACATAGCAAGTCCCTTGTTCATTTCCAGAGATAGTTAGATGTCTACTTGTGTTAGATGAGATGACAGATATACTTCCCATTCAAAAGTGATAGATGGAAATATGCTACCAGCCTTTACTTAGTACAGCAGGCAGTTTCTCATGGGTAGCTATAAAGAGGCAGGCCAATTTAGTTGTCTTTAGGACAGCTATGCTACTTGCAGGCATGTCATGTTGTCACTTTATATGACAGCATTTCTATGTTGCTAGCTGCTGTGCTGACAATTTAGCTGTGGTACTGTTCTCCTAAAAATTTGCCAGATATTTCAAGTTTGAGTTGTTTTACTTTTTACACACAGAATTTTGTTATTATTTTGCCTAAAAACCATGACAACCCCCAAATACCCATATATCTAGCAATGACTAAGAAATGAATTCTTGTTTGAAGTCTATACATTTACTACTTCTGTTACAGGCCACTGCATCGGTACTATTACAATGTATTTGTTTCAGACCTTGTGATGTCAGAAGTGAGCTCTGATGCATTTTTTCTTTTTACAGACTTGTTTTGGACTGTGTTGGGCAGCACTACTATTGATCATATTGCTTATGATGTGCTAAGTTCCTTTTATGAAGTCACTGTACACTTCACTGCAGCTCACAGCAAAGACAAGAATGAGAGATATTCAAAACTTAAGGAGTAGAGAATGAAATGCAACTTATTTAATCATATTTGGATAGAGGTCTGTATGACAGCAAATGGAGAAGGTGGCAATGAAGGGTGCGAGAATGAGCACTAAGCCATAAGCAACCACAGAAACCACACGCGGGGTTGCAGCAAAGGGAGTGCTCTGTGTGCTGTGCAGTGCATGGTCAGGACATTTGAAACTGTGACTGAAGTAACAATCTCCAGTTTCATGATTCCTTCAGTGTTCAGGGAAAGGGGATGTGTTCTTTTCAGATAACTCTGCTCCTCGTTGGCAAGATGCATTCATCACTTTCACTTTCCCCTGCAACCTGCTCATGGAAGTGCACACAATGACCAGCTGTGCAGGTCAGAGGGGTTAGCGTTATCAAACGCCTCAAACTGAAAGCCTGCTATACTGGGCATTGTGCACAAGCGAGGGAGACAGACTCCTGTTAGTCTGATCTTCCAGGCTAGAAAAGTGCTTTGCCCAAGTCATGCACTATCTTGTCACACAGCAGCAAAATCCATGCAACTACTTGCTGTGCAGAAAACAGAGGTTTCTTTTCACTTTCTGCATGCTTGGTTCTAGCTTTTATTTCTGCTCTACAGGTATGTAGAAGATTTTCTCTTGGTCATTCTTATTGCTCAACAAATGTGAAAGGTTTTATAGATAGTTTTTTATCTTCTTTCATTGCCCTGTTCATTGTTACAAGTTCAATTGCCAAACAGTTGCCACAGGAAGCATACTTAGGAATAATCATTACCTTATTACAGGTATTTTGCAGAGTGGTAGGACACCTATTTGGGAAGAAAGGTGCCAAGAAAAGACACAGCTTGGTGTTTGCAGCATTCCCTTAGGATGTAACAGATGCCTGAATTCCTCAGATTGAGAGACACTTCCTCAAGCTTCCCATATCCTGAGGTCAAAGTGACCGTTTTGTGTGTTTGTTCAATAGTGTTTTTAACAGGAAAGACTCTGTGGACTGAAGAGGAGGAATGATGACTGTTCAGTGCTCTGATGTCTCCCAGAGTTTGTGTGCTTATTTTATACTTAAGTGGGGTATCCAAAACACCACAGATTTAAGAGATGCCAAGAAAGGAAGTTTTCATCTGATTTTTTTTTTTTTCCTAACCCTATTTAGAAACTGCTCGTGAAGGGTTGTGGAAATGGAAGCTGAGATACAAGGAAAGGGAAACGCCTCACACATTTTAAAGGTCAAAGAAAGTTTTCCTTGACTCTTTGACTAATCATATGGAATGGTTCTTACTTCATTCAAATTATTAGCATGCCTTCCACTGAAGGTATTACTGGAATAACCCCCGAGTTTGGTGTGTTTTAATTCTTTCTCTTCTAAAGCAGGTCTAGCTATATGAATTATTACTTTGACTTCCTATGAAAATGTGGTGTTTTCCCCAGTTTTTAGCAGTGTGGGGCAACATTTCTGATGTGGTGTAATGCTTTAAATCACCAGATCTATTTTGCATTGATTGGCCACTAAATAAACCTAGACAAAAGCCATCTATACCAGAGCTGGACAATTCAGAATCATTAATCAAAGTGTGTTTTTGTTACCGTTTTACTGCCTCACCCTGCTATTAACTTGTCACAGGTGGGTTGCTTTTATGTTTTCACACACTATGTGATGGATTAAACTAGTTAGCTGGCTAGATAGACTATATGCATTAACACTTAACAGCTTTGCTCAAGCACTGGCTAAATCATAAGGCTTACCATATATAAAGCTTTGAAAGATCTGATTTGCTGTGCTTTACTTTGTGTTCATTCTCTTCTCTGGGCATGGCTAAATAATGGAAGTAGAGGCACATTTGAATTGAAACATCTGATTTTATTTCTCAGGAGGTTCTGATGAAGGTTTAATGGACGGTATCATTGAGCATCCACTCTTTCTCACAGTCACATTCTTATTTTTAACTATACTACTTATTTCTGAATGAACCTAATTCAATTTGGAGTCAGTTTGCTGCTTCTAATTCTTTTTAGGAGTTTGGCAGCATTTTTACTCTTCAGGTTGTTGATTATGCTACCTTGTTTTGCACAGCTTAGTTGTCCATCATCCCACAAATTCACTAATATGGAAGTTTTTGGGTGAAGTCCTGAATGTTTAAAATACATGATCCTAGGAACTTTAGAGACAAGAACCATGGAAGATGCCACCCAGGAACTAGTCGCATGGGCTCCTCTAGCTGTCCTTATTCTACCCCAGATATGTAAGTTTTGATTTAAATGTTTGTTTTGAACTCATGTTTATGTGTGTCACATTGCACTGTGGGGAACTGCGAGGAGTTCTTTTAAAAATAGTTAGTCTAGAATGAAATTAAGTCAACCCAGACTAACATTTTATCTGAGAACCGTTTACTGGTAATGAAAAAACAAAAAGGAGTTGCCCTACTAGACAGGGCTAGGAAAGACAGAAAAGGAGGAAGTAAAATGAAAAAGGATGGGGGGAGAAAGAGAGAGAGAGGGGAGACACAGAGAAGAAGTGGGCGTTAGCACCGGAGCATCGGGGGGTGCCGTTGACATGCACGTGGCAGGGTGGAGGGTGCACGCTGCCGGCCGGGGGGCCTGCGCAGCTCTCGGAGAGGCGCGGCCCCACAGACACAGCTCCCGCGGCGGCGGGCTGCCGGATACGAGGTGAGTGGGGATCGGGCAGGAGGTTTAGAAGCCCGGACAGGGTCGTGGCGAGGATCGTGGCAGCGGGCTGGATCGGAGGCAGGCAGGGTTGGACGCAGGTGGCTCAGGCAGGGACAAAGTGGCAGGGTGGTGGTCGGGGAGGTAGGACAGGTGGCGACTGGGACGGGAGAATGGGTAGGGCAGGACACAGGCTACGCACAAAGCTCAGAGGTCAGCTGGTGTCCCGCAAAGTGCCCAGCAAGAGGGCGAGTGAGGAGTGAGGGCGAGCAAGGGCCAGCAAGGGCAGAAGAACCAAAAAGCATGCTAGAGCCACGGCAAAAAGGACAAGAAACAGGCTAGGGCCAGGGCTAGAAGCAGACCTCAGCAGGCTGGAGCTAGAGCAAAACTGCAAGACTCAAAAGGCCCCCAAAATCAGAAAGCCCTGACTCAAGAAAGACCCAAAAGGATAAAACTCAAAAAGCCAAAACCAAACAGCCCCCAGAAGACAAGTCTCAGAAAGCCCAAGCAAAAAGCCCGCGGGCCTTGTGACGCAGTTATTTTTATGCCCCTGGCTCCTGCCAGAGTCTGCTGACAGGAGACCATTGGCCCAGTCCAATGTCCCACTACAGTCTATTGGCAGAGACCTTTTGCCATCCGATTGGAGAGCCTCTGTGGGGCGCAGTGTTTTCGGTGTTCCCCTGCTGACTGCCTCTCCCGTGTGAGGTGTGGAATGGTTGCCGGACAAAGTCCCCCCAGAGACAAGGCTTTCCTCCATCTTCTCCTAGCTGCCTCCTGCACGTGGCACACGTGCACCCCCTCCCCCACATGCCGCTGACAAACAGTATTGAGACAGAAACCAAGATTAAGTTGGCTCCTCACAATGTAGTTACGCTTTCTCTGTTTGGCAGGACTGCCTCTACTTTCTTTTGTCTGCAACAGTCATCGTCTCCATGGTTTCACGCCTGACATCCAAATACCTTTCTAAGAGCTGACCGCACGCTCCCCATCTTTCTCTTAAATGGTGTGGTATTAGGAGCTTTTCCACCAGACCTCATGGTATCTAGTACAAAAACTGCAAACATTCTCCCATCAGACAACAAGGTCTTACGTACAGTGGTTAAGTTCCACTGGTTCTAAAGGCTGCAAGTATTTGCAATGCTACGCATACAGCACATCTCTAGATACAATGCTTCCTTCAGCTCAGGTGGCCATATGGATGGACCCTGTGGTATTAAAATTTAACAGCTAGTCCAAAAAGGTAGGTAGCCAGACTTACTAGGCAGAATTAGCTACACATTAAAACAACTACTAAAATACAATTTCACGTCAACATTGAAAAGGCAATAGTCAGGAAAGCAGCCATACAATACAGGGTGCTAGAGTAATTAGCTCTGCTTACTTTTTGTCTGAGGTTGGCAGCTGCTCACTGACTGTTCTTGTTGTAATCTATACTCTTTTAAGGCAGCTCTGCCTGTGCTATCTCTTAAGTGCAGCTTCTTTAGGTTGTTACACAGCTGTATGTCATCACGTGTGTGACAGGTCCTTGGGCTCCTAGTACCATCCATTCCTGGGCTTTTCCAGATCTCTTTCAGCCTCAGGGCACTACTGTGTCTCTGACAGGTTGTATACTGTAGGCTGGCTTAGTTTCACATTACTGGACTTTACACAGTTGGGCTTCTAGTTGCCTCTGCATGTAGCACACGAACTATTCCGTAAATTCTTGATATTAAAAGCAATCCAGTTACAACTGTGTTGTTGGAAAGCTTGTCAGATTCCTTCTTTTGAGGTTATAACAATACTGTGCTACCGCTGAACTGTGTTGAGGCACTACAGGACAAGAGGTGAAGTACTCTTAGAGCCGTTGCATAATGAATTCTCAGCATAAATTCCAGACTTAATTTCCCCCATTAGTACTTTTTTCTATAAAAAGGGATGCTTTTAGAAATTTATAGAATAAGGTGCTAATTTTTGCCAGTCCTTCTCTCATAAGTAAGAACTACGTAGAAGAAAATGGCTAAATTCTTGTTTGGGCTGTTCTGTCATTTCAAGGACATAATGTGCTGTGACACCTTTCATCTTTTGAGAAGTTATTTGGTCTTGTCACTTTGGTGGAAGCTGGAATCTTCACTCAGTTGTTCTCTTACCAGAATAGGGGCTAGGAAATGGATGAGTAAATGCACTCTATGCAGCTGCTTTTCTATTGATCTTTGCAGTAGAGCTACTACTGAACGTATAAGTGGGGAACTGTGCACTGTTAGGTTAGCAGTAACTTACCATCCCATGGGAGTAAGGAGGAACCAGAGTAGAAATCTTTTTCTAGCAGTATTCTGAGATCCAGATAACATCTCTGGGAGACTGTAGCTCTAATATTAAGGCGCAAGAGACTGCACCTCTGACCTTGTTACAAGCAGTTCTGGTTTGCTGTTAATGTACGTAAGTTTCATGTTAATCCCCTTTAGAATTCTCTTACCACTTTTACAGGCAAGTATGTGAATGAAAATTAGTATCTAGAAACAATGCTTGGAACAAAAGATGTTGTGTTGGTTTAACACAGCCTGGTTTTTGGTGGGGATGGGAGAAAAGCTGCTTGAAACTTCTGTGTCCAGCGCAGAGCCAATCGCTGAAGGCTGTGACGATGGGCAGGTTACCAGCCCAATTAGACAAGCTGGTAATGCGTCTGTGACGACATATTTAAGAAAAGAAAAACCGCGGGCTGAAGGGTGGTGAGGTGGGATGGGGCCCTTGGGGGCCGTGCGGCTGGGGCCCTCCCGAGGCCGAGACCAAATGGCCGGGGCCGCCCGTGGGGTGCCGGCAGAGACCATGTGGCCAGCAACAAAAACATGGCAAACAATTCCCTGACACGGAGTACAGACAAGATCCACCTTTCCAGCGCAGCACAGCTCTTTAAGAACTTTTCAATTGATAGAACTTGAGAACAATAATACCTATGGACAACATTTTTCTTCCGAGCCAGAGAAAAGGGAAGAAATGAGGACATGTGAGGAGAACCAACATGGCGGCACCAAGGTCAGTGAAAAGAAGGAGAGGAAGGAGGTGCTCTGGGCATTGGAGCTGAGATTTTTCTACAAGCCGTGGTGAGGACTACAATACAACAAACTATTTCCCTGTAATTCACGAGGTGCATAGGGGGATGTAGAGATCCACACGCAGCTTATGAAGAAGAGTACGCTGCAGCACATGGATGCTGAAAAGCTGTAATCTAGTGAGGAAGTCGAATAGAGAGAGAAGACCCTTGCTTCTCGAGATAGAGAACTTTTGCTTCCAAATTAGAACAACTTATCTTTAAAAGACGAAACCCCATGAACTAAAATGACCCACACTAGGCTATTGTTGGGAGACTGCTTGGCCTGCGGGAGGGACTCACGTTACAGTGGGTTGGGCAGGCTGCTGTTTGTGAAAATTAGAACCATGCTAGAGAAATTCATAGAGAACTGTCTCCCGTGGGAAGGACCCCACAGCACAACAGAAGAACTCCTTTCCCTGAATGAACTGAAGAAAGATTCTTAGGAAGTGAAAGACCAACCAAAACCCCATGTTTTGTCCCCTTGTGCTGTTGGTGGGAAAGAGGGAGGGGCTGGGAAGAAAGTAAGTGTTCTAAAGGCTTATTTTAGTTCTCATTACCCTTTTTACTTTTAATTCTGCTAATAGTAAATTTTTTTGTAGTGTTTAACTTTTTGAGCCTGTTTTGCCCTTAAAATGTTTTTCCCCTAATCCTTATCTCAGCTCATGAAATTTTGGTTTTAATTTCCCCTCCTCTGCTTAGCTGTAGCAGAGGAAAATAAGTGAACAGTTTTTTGTGGGTGCCTGGTGCTTAGCCAGCGTCAAACCCCAACACATGTCAACATCAAACATCATGCAAACTCTTTATGAAAAAAAAAAGCAGTTCCTGTGCAGCACCATGCTCAGAACTCACTAGTCTTAGATTATGTTTTGAAGAAAATGTAACTACTCTGACAAACTGTATGATGGTTTTGTGATGTGGATTAATGTCCACTAGAGGCTAGAGTGAGATCATTTAACCTGTGTTCACTTGTTTCATAAGCCAAAAATTCTAGCTCACTGCGCCTTGAATGGAAAGTCTAGATGTCGTAATGTCTTAATGCACTGCACTGCCAATATCCCAGATATTCTTGCTTTTTCCTGAAGTCTTTAATATCACAATGACTGCCACATCCTTGACAATACAGGGACAATGAAAGCATAGAAGTAGCAAGGTATTAACAGTTGAGCAGCTACTTTGTGCACAAAGAAAAGCACCAATTCTTAAAGGATCAGCCTCAAAAAAGTGCTAAAATTTCATAAAATTAATCTTTTTTTCAGGAACCATAAAGAGAACATGTTGTAGTTCCAGCCACATTAGTGGCCTAGCTCCTGAGATTTTCACTGCCTTCTATGGTTTGCAAGTGGGCTTAAGAGCAAATGTTCTTTCCTGGGAGATATCTGGCTGGGTATATTCCTCTAACTTACTATTCATTACCGCTTAAGATTCCTCAGCAAAGACAGTAATTTTCACCCCAGAAAATAACAAGCAGAGCAGCACATCCAGTTATGTTACACTGACAGGATGTCAAGAAAATGAAAACAAATGGTTTGAGTAGTCCTTCAGGGGAGAAAGAGTTCAGTTACTAAGCTACCCACTAGAAACTGTGATTTAGTCATCTGGGATGATTTTATTTCTTTTTCTTCTGTAGGTTTAACCACATAAATCTCTGTTTTATTGCTAGAGAGAGAAATCTGAGAAATTTGGATCTGCTTTTGTCATGGCCAGAGTTTGTAGAGTGCTGTGCTGACAGATGCTGGAGTAAAGGAAGAAGCAGTAACATTAGCTGTGTCCTTATTTGCTCAGGTTTGTGGGTACATGTGTATTTTTAGATTGCCATGCAAAAAGGTTGGTGACCTACTTGGTGATATTCATGAATGTACTGTTATAAATACAGCGTGCCTCTTGCATTCTCCTTCCCTCTCTGAATTTCTGTTTGAAACCTTTTCTTCAGGGCTCAAGTTACTTAGAGCATTAATTAAAATAGACTGGATGAACTGTAAAAGAAGAGAAGTGAAAATTTGAATTTTTTGGCCCTGTATATGTAGAAAGACACTTCTAGCACAGAGATGAACATAGAGAATTGTGCTTAACTTCTCTTAAATAGCCAAAATGAATCAGCTTCACTTTTACTACCTGTATGTAATTCAGACATGTGAAATGTTTATACTGGTATTCTATCACCCACAGCTGTGGGATGTTGCTAAAGGTGTACTGAGACTTGCTAATGTTTGGCTGGGAAATACAGACCGAAGTGTTCATGTATGTATTTAAATCCCCTTTATAGAACTTTGAGTAAAACAAATTGTGAAAGACAGGGATTTATAGCATGATAATTACTCACAGCCAGCTCTCTGCTGTACAATTTTAGTTTATACAAACTAATTTTCAAATTGGATGTGATAACCAACTTTGTGACTTCACAGTCCAGCTCTTGCATGCTAAACTCACAGGCTCCCAGATTAACATTAGCTTTAGCAGTCATGGTAGGTATAGATCTTCATAGTGACAGGGAAATGCAGCACAAGGTACAGATGCTTTCCATTTACTGTTTCAGGTAGGCAGTTTTGTGTCCAACCCTGACTTAATACACTGGAAAATGCTTGCTATAGCCTACATGTTCTTATCCTTTATAAGTGCTGCAGAGTGCTGAGGGGGGCTGGCCCTGCTGGATGCCTAAGCCAACCAAAGCCTCTCTGTCACTTCAGCTCTGCAGCTGGACAGGGGAGAGAATATATGACAAAAGGCTCATGTGTCAAGACAAGGGCAGAGCAGGACCACTCAACAATGACTGTCATAGGCAAAACAGACTCAGCTTGGGGAAATTAATTTAATTAAATGCCAATACAAAGTTAGAGTAGGATAAAAAGAAATGAAAATGAGTCTTCAAAGGCTTTCCTGCACCCCTCCCTTTTTCATGAACTCAACTTCACTCTCAAATTCTCCACCTCCTCCCCAAGTGGAGCAAGGGAATAGGGAATGAGGGCTTTGGTGAGCTCACTCGATATTATCTCTCACTCCTTCCTTCTCATGCTCTTCCTCTGCTTCAGGAGGGAACTGTCTCTGTATGATGTGGTGGAAGCTATTGGCATCTTATCACAGAAGGCACACCTTTAGCACCCATGCTACTAATTTTGCCATATAAACCCAATATATCCACTTTGTCCCTTTCTAAAAGCATGAAAAAACCAATTCTGCTTGTGCCTTTGTCATATGGACAGTTCTTCATATCAGTAGGATTTAGACAGCTGGAGAATCATGAAATTAAAGTCAGACCTAGGCAAATTTTTCCTCACTTCGTTATAAAAACCTTGTTTATGGTCCAAGTTCAAAAACTGTTTCAGGAAAACTCAGTGAAAACATGACAACATGGATTTTGACTGTTTTCAGAATGAAAAATTCTTCTGTCTTCTCAAGAAGGGCACTTAGGGAGATTACAATATATAATTGGATGAAAGGAAGTAGATATAATTTCCACCTGTTATCATTTGAACAGTAGTCTCACATTCCTGGAATGTAATATGACTTAGTGTGTTTACAGCCTTTTGAACCCCATTTATGGGATTTTAAACTATAGACTAATTTGTATGAGTTGTTCTTAGACCAGGAGATATAAAGAAGTCTTAAAAACATGCATGCAAATTGTAAACATGTACTGAATTTTTAGCCATATTTTCTGCCTCCTTCTATGAAAACTATCAGTATTTGAAAGCAGCATCCTGTACTGGAAATGCCGCTTCAGCTATATTGAGCTGTGACTCACGTGACATGTCAGTAATGTTGTGGATTTTTTTACAAAGCAATTCTTCCTGAAGTTATTTTATTTTGCCTGTTTTCAATCAGCATTATGGAAGACGAAGGACTCATTTAAGTAGTTGTTCTACCACCCTTTTTTTCAATAGCTCACATCCAAAGCACAGACAAAAATTTCACATATACTGGAGCAGCCATCTATATTTGGCATCTTTAGGTCTTTAAGAGTCCCGGCATTCTGAAAGTAGTAATTAGCCCCTAAACTACATAGTATCTTAAAGGAATTTCAGTGATTAAAGGTTACAGAGTGGACTAGTTGATGAAGGTATTTTATCTCTCATATTAAAATTGTCTTTTCACTAACAGTGTATTGACTGTCAATGGAATGTATCTTGAAGCCTGCTTAAAATATGGGCACTCTATATTAAATAGAGTAAGTTAGTTCTCCCATTGCTGTGAGTCAAGAAGGATGGCATAGCCCCCATATAATTTTAAATATCTATGCTGAAATGGCAATTAATATTGTTATAAATAGTTTTATAAAATCCAAGGCACAGTGGAAGACCAAGAAGTTAGTGTAAACTGTGGTGGGCTTTCTGCTGTGTTTGTTTAAAGGAGAGGCAGAAATTTGAAACACCATAATTAGAAAAACTAGGTTTTTATTTCTTACCAAAAAAAGACCTTGTGTATTGGATTTCAAGACTTTTCTGTGTATGGTGCTCTTTAAAGTCAGTCAGAGAACAGATGTCACTGTACTGGGTAGTCTTTCCTCTTTTGACTGTGTTAAGATGTACTGCTTGAGATCACGGACATATTATTTTGGTTCTTCCTTGTTGGTGATTGAAATTCAGGCTTAATCTGAGTCAGGTTCTGGTTCCTGGATCTCCAATCTGAATCTCCAATCTGGATTGTTTATTCAAAGGAACAAGCTGCTTTTATACACTTTCCCAAGACACAGTATTTCCTTACATGGCAATTCTCCCCACACAACCTATCCCATGTTCCCACATCAGCAATGCACCTTTTAAGTGTCCTTCTGTGGGGTGATCATGCACTGCTCACCCGCCTGTCAGCTCCCAGCAGGCTGCTCTCTGTAGGGGCCTGCCTGTGACACCTCCTCCCCCCAGGGTCTGTGCTGCCACGTGCTCCTTTGTGCTGCCATGTGCTTATCTTTCCCCATAATTCCTGAGCCAGGAATGAGTAATTGCTGACTATTCAGTCCTGATTAAATCCCTATTACCATGCATTCTGACATTGCTCAAGAGATCTCTAAATCAAGATGAAAAAGCATTCATAAAGCAAAGGTTGAAACTGAAACAGAAATTATGATGTTGATGTGGGAGCTGCTGGATGACATTTATGGTTTCTATTATGCAGGAGGTCAGATGTAAATATTATTTGAAGTCTATGAGTTTCTCCTTTCTTAGGGGACACACTACTTCCCCCATGTGATTAAAGGCTATATTCTAATGCTGCTTGGTGATATTCCTTGGTATGCTCATAAGAATAACCAATGTCAAGTTAGCTTGTTTTTCCACAGTGTGAAGAGATGCATTTTTGTGTGCATGCAGTCTCCTCCCAAAGAAGGACATAAATATTTAAAGAGAAACTGAAAGGCTCAGCAAACTCCTTTTGAGCTTTTGCTTCAAAAGAAAATTGTTTTAATTTCTGCTCTGTCCCCACCAGAGAACTCTTGGGAAATGTCTCACTTTGCTCCAGCGTGCCCTGCTGTTTAAACACAGGAGATATATGACATGGAAACTGTTTGAAAAATGTGCTGAACATGACCGGAACATCCGGCTATGGAGGCTCAGGCTCTGAACTTGCTGATCCCTGAACCCCTCCTCTACACTGTGATCTTAACAGCTAACTGATCGTACTAGTGAATGGTGTTTTATCTTCAAAATGTAAATTTTAAGCATCCTTTTAGTATGGATGAGAAGTGAAATCTCACATCAAGATACTAATTCTAATTAAACATACATTAATTTTTTACCCCTGACAGTTTTATCTGTCAAGATATACCTCTTTGCTGTGGTACAAAGTCAAGACCTGCTACTGCCTTAGATGATACTGCAACTAATGTTTTTTATTTGTCTAGTACCTTGGTGTGTGTGACTGTGTTTTAGAGTCCTTGAGATCTTTTTTGCACAGTTTATAATGCCATTTTAGCAGAGAAAAATAAAAATATTTATTTTCATATCTGCTTATTCTCAGGCATGGTAATATGATAGTTTAATGTTTTGTTTATATACATTGTCTACATATGGAATGTGATTCTGTGTATATATGTGAAATTTTCAGTTCTTAAGATAGAATTTTTGTCCTTACTGATTTTAGTTGCCTATGCCACTTCTGTGCAATACAGATTTTGTTGCGAAAACCTTCATACATCTCAATAAAAGGTGATGCAACTGCCAAAGCAAACTATGTGCATATTCTGCAAGCCATGAAATAGCAGTGTTTTTCAGCATGAAACAGATTTGGTAGAAGAATCAATGAAGTGTTTTAGATCTTTGAGCTGACACCAGGGATGGATTTAGAACGTAACTGTTCTTTGCTTTATTTGTAATTTTTGCTGCTATTAACTCTTTCAGTGTGGGTGACTCCTTTTGGAGAGTTGTATTCAAGTGAGTCTTGCAAAATCTAGTATTTGCTGGAGAGAAGGTCCTGACTTTCATTTATTTGTTTGCTTGTCATTTTGTTTTGATGTTTGTGAGTGAATATTTCAGCAGTGGTTTCTGCCTACCAAAAATCACCTAGTGACTCCAGGGAAGTTACAGTTTGCATCTCCTATATTCCTAGATTCCTCAGTTTAGAAAGCACATTTAGCTTACTCAGAGCATGGTCATGTGCTGCAGTGTACTTGGTACTCATCAGGCCATTTGTTCACTAAGATTTTTTTCATCTCCAAAACCCCAAACTAAGAAAAAAACCCCGTATTTCCTGCCCTAAAAGGACTGTAGCATTGCAAAGATACATGAAACAGGATTCTTCACTCAGAACTAGCGTAATCCCCTCTTCTTTTCAACTTCAGTTTCCTGGAGAATAGAAGCTTGGGTGGCATTTGTGAGGAGATTTCTTCCAGAAACATTGGAGAACCAGCCCAATAGCTCATTTCAGATGACTTCATGGATCATCACTAGCCCTCACTAGCCACTGTGTTTATCTGAAGGAGAGCTCAGAGGTGACAGAGTCAGTGTCTCATGAATCTTGCAGTCTACATTGGTTTCTAAATCCTGCTGTGAAGCTCCTTGCCACCTTTTCCAAAATCTACAAAAAGACATCCAAGCAATGAGAGATTAAGAGAGCGATGAAGGGTTATCCTGTAACTTGCCTCTGTCTAGTCCTGAACATGTTCTCAAGACTCTGAAATGCAGGAGATGTCTCTGCAAAGTAATCTGTAACTAATCTTACTCTGTAGTGGAATCTTGTCTCTAATTTAGAAATGAACAGTACAGTCAACAATGACTATTTATTGGCTGTTTATCTAGAGGACTAATGCCATCAGTCAGTATGTTATTGCCAAGATCTGACTTTTCAGAGGGGGACTGATGAAATAATCTGCTCTGTATTTATTATTATTAATGTTTCTACTTTTCAAGGTATTTTGTTGATTACAAATTACAATATTACTAGACAAGTCTACAGCCTAATTTGTTGCCATGTCTGAAACGTGTAATGCCTCAAAAACTAGCACAAAACATATGTAAAAAGTGTCAATAAATGACAGCTTTCTCTTTTTATTCTGTGAGTAATTTCATAACACAACTGTTAAGTTAACCCGCTCTTGTCATTACTAATATAAAGATACAATCACAGATTACCTGTTATTGGCTGCGTTATTTTGAAAATAAAATCTGTGTCTCTGGTTGGTGTGATTCTGTTCTTGCAGCTTCCTCACTCCTAAATTCTCTCATGACAGTAGAGCATCTAGAAAAAGGATATGAAGGTTCATCTTCTGATGGATATTTTGACTTTTTTCAGAAAAGAGGAGCACCAACTATTTACAGTATTTCGTTAGTTAGGGCTTAGTTTAAATCCAGGAAGTCCTAAATCAACAATGCTTAGGTTTTCTAGGAACTTCTTAAAAGGTGACTGTATTCAATATGGGGAATGTAGGTGGGTGTTGTCTGGTAGAACAGATGGGGAAATCTATACTTTAAAAGGCTTTTCAGGTATGTGGTATTTTCATTTGGGTTTTGATACTGTGTTCTTTTTTAAATTAGCTAGGGTTGATAAAATAATGCACTGCAATGGGTAGCTCCTCAGAGGAGAATTTGGCAGCTTAAGTGGAGGTTGATAAGAGGAATCTCTTAGTTTGTAATATAAACTCAGCATAAGCTTGGAAATTTTTTAATGTATCACCCTGCCAGTAAAGCATTTGCGTTTTGCCATCAACAGTCTTGTTCCAACTAGCCTTTGTTACCTGCCATCTGTTTGGATTCAGAATCCTGGCTTGGACCCATGTTCTTTGAATATGCAAATACTTCCTGTTTTACAAATACGTTTCTTTGCTGAACAATAGTATAAAAAAAATATATGCTAGCCTTATCATATAAAATATTGCTTCAGAAATGGATAGTGCATCAAAACATTATCCAAACATCTTTTTCAATCAAATACAGATTTTTAGATAATTTGCTTTCTTTAGATCTTCTCTGAGGAGATACAGGCGAGGACTGTGCCGTACTGGATAAATTTCTTTTAGATTAGAATGAAATATTTTTTCAGTCTCCAGTGTTTGCTGGTACATGCAGTGCTCAGCACTGACAATGTCAGACTAGTCAATTTGATGATGATGGAGGATTAGAAGCAGTTTCTGCCACACTAATCTGAGAAGCTCAATAAGCTTCATATTCTGTATTCTGACACTGTATGTTGGAACTAAAATCAAAGAAAAGGGGAAAAAGTGTTCAACTTTGGTAAATGTCAGGAAAAGTTGCTTAAGCTTTCTATATATCAGGTTATACCTTTACCCTGGGAGGTCTTTCAAGTTCACAATCTTACAGAAAAGATTAACCGTCAGTATGTGTTTAAATCAATGAAAATGAAAGAGGTAAATTTTTAGCAGATTTTAATTCGGTTTATGACCCTTTTTCCCTAAAAGTCTTTTGTTGCTCTGAGGACTTTTAGGCTAATGGGTATAAGACACGAGTTCAGTATTTTCTGTAAGAGAAGTGATAGGAGCAATAAATTGAAAACTTCTAATTCGTTTAGAAATAAATAAATGCTTCAAATCCATACATGAACCCACCCTCTACTATGAATGGAGGTCAATAAAGCATTTTGTTTTTTCACTAGGAAAACTAGTAATGGTTGCCTATTTAAGGAGCAGGAATGCTTGTTTCATCCTCCAACACTCTTATTTTTACCAAGACTTCTGTAGGCTATCCTTAANACTGACAACTTGACTTCAGAAGTCAGTATTTAATAGTGAAGCTGAAGACACTGTGGAAAACTGAAGTATTAGAATGTAAAACAGTATAACAACAAACACTGCTATCTCAAAAAGCAGAAAAGTAAAAAAAATACCTAATTGTATTTTCTTGTCTGCTTGGAAATTACTTTTTTTTCCGTATATTTTCAGGTGGATGCATAAGAATGTGCTAGACCTAAGGACTGAGGATATGGATGTATATTGAAAAATTAATTTCTTTGTTAATCAGTAGCAGTAGTCCCTGTGTTTTGGATATTTCCACAAATCAAAAGGCCATTAGAAAACAAGTAACTTATTCAATTTATTGTGCTTCAGATTTTACAGAGTCATTCTAGCTCTTCTGTGGGAGGAAAATAGGGAATTATATTATAAGATGAAAATACCTACTGGAATTTGAAGTGTATTTCTCTATTTTAAATTTACCAAAGGAAAAAAAACCACTGAGTATACATCAGTAGATCTGTGTCTCACTCACAAATGCCAGGATCTTTCCTTGGGATTTGCAGAGATATTTACCACAATGAAAGTGTATCTCTTGGTTGTCTTGTCATAATGTTGTGTTTTGTTGTAGCAGCTCAAAAACTTTGGTTACATGCAATTAGGTCTTTGCCACTAGTCCACAGTTGCACAAGAAGCAGAATAGTGCATAAATTTTATAATGATTTTTAATGTTACCCTAATTTTACTGTTTATTCTCAGAAAACCAGTACTTTGGTTATGACTAGCATCCCAGGAAAAAAGTTCTTGACTAGGAGAAGGTGCACAAAAGAAGACTTTTACAAATGAAAATATTCAGAAATATTGTACCAATAAACTGGCAATCTTGTAAGGTGCAGAAGGCTTAAAATGAGGACTCATATAATTGATGTGCTGAACATTTGCCTTCTGTAAGAAAAAAATGGTCTGGTAAAACAATAATTACATATAAAAGTCATAAGGAAAATTCATGTATGTGAGCATAAATAAATGATCCAGCTACAGCTATGTGGAGCACCTACCATTAATAAAGAAGAATAGGTTCTCATGCGAGCAACCTCCTTTTTTAAGAAATGGGGCTGTAGATCACACTCAAATGCAATCTGCTGTTGTTTTTTGATGTAATATGTAAATGTAAATAATATTAATGTTAAATACATCTCTGCCTTAAAAAAATACCAACACAGAACTCTAAATATTCAAGATGTTAAAAGACTTAATTTCCAGACTTTATTTTATGGCATATCTTTACTGAAAATATGACTGGTTTGAAAACTGGAAGAAAAATAAATGTTATCCACTTTATCCCTAAAATATCAATCAAATTACTTATGTTCCAAGATTAGGTGAATTACATTCAGTAACAAGTATTTTATATGAAGAGAATAGCTGAACTATATGCAGAAAGAAGTATTTTATAAAGAATGGTTCTCATGGGAAAAGATTTGACAGTTTTGAGATAGCTAATTGAATGGAATCAATATAATACAATTTTCATATACTCTGTAAGTAAAGAATATGATCATGATTTAAGCATTTGATAATTTGGTGCTTACTTTTAAACACTTGATTCAAATCCACTGATAATCAGCTGAAATCTTGCCAGAGGTTTAGGTTTGGTCAGCATAACTCAGGGTTTACTGAACACTAAAAGAAGTAGAAATACCTACAGTAGAAATACAGAATTTTGACACAGAATTTTGAAGTGAAGTTAATCAGGAATGTAAAGTCCTTAAACCACTGAGCAGGCCAGTGCATGCTGACATGTCTGGTGTCACCCTCAGGTACCAGAACTCTGTGCCAATATTTTTGACTGTGTTGCCATACTGTGCACAGGTACAAATGAGAGGTTATAATTACCCATCAATAAGAGGAGACGGATTTTTATGAGCTGCTTCTTTTCCTCATGCTCTGTCACAGTGTGAAGAAAGAAGAAAAAACGCGATCTCTAGAGACAAATCACAAAGAAATTCAAATCAGAGAGGGAACAACTGAAGAAGCCAGAGTGCTTAGAAAGATTTTGAGAAAAAAAGATTTACAGAGGCTATGCAATTAGGCAGAGGGTTAAGAGGATAATGAAAGAAGATCAAAGAAAGGTAAAAGTACACAACTTGATCAAGACTAAGAACTGAGGGAGCTCAGGACAATTTTGCTTTTTTTCTGTGGGACTCTCAAAGGCTGTCCATGATGGGAAAGAAAATTATGCTAAGGAAGTGTATTTCCCTGCCTATTTGTTACTGCTTCCAGATATGAACTTGCATATCTGGAAAGAAGCAGGATCTACTGCCACTGTGATTCAATCCCAATGTTGCCACCCTGCTGCTTCAGACTGAGCTTTGTGGTGCATATGCTTGCTGCTAGACTGCCTTGTGAACAACGTACTTAGAAATTTCAAGTTCCTCAGGGAATAATCCTTTAGTCATAAGAGCATAGGCTATGTTATCTTACCTGAGTCTTTCTCCATCTTTAATTGCTAGCATGTTGCTTTTGGGTTTTGTGAGTTCAGTGCTTGAAAGAGAAAAAAAACCAACCTGTTTGGAGATCAGCACATTTTTTTATTATATTCTTACTGCCTCAGTCCTAGATAATTCATTTGTATGCGACAAACTGAATCCCTATGACTTTAAGTCCTGTGGCAGAAGGATGCAGTGCATCAATTCAGAGCTGTTTTTCAAGTGTCACGGAGTAGCTGGGTTTCCACTCTGTGGAACTGGAAAGTGCCAGTTTACGTCAGATTGATGAATTATGTAAAACCTGGATTCCTTATGTATTATTAATCACCACAAACAAAGGACGACATTTTAATTAATTTGTGATGATTTTTACCTCTTACTTCCAAAGTAACTTATTCAAATTAAAACCTCCTATTTTGAAGACCTGCATCTTGTTAAAAATTCAGAGACTGTTATCAGTGCCCATTGAAAGATGCAGAAATTTGTACAACCATCTCTAGTGTTTAAAGGAATTTAGGGTAATACTTTTGAAACATCAGCCGGGGAACCTACACCCATTGTATTTTAATGCAAGGATAAGTTAGTTGCCTGAAAAGCTTTACTGAAGGAGTGTCTGCATGCATGATCAGAAGTGTCAATGCTTGTGTGGTTTGTTTGTTTGTTTGTTTGTTTTGAGCAGCAGATGAGATAACAAAAAGCTGTGATTGATTTAACAATTCTATATGGGTACATTATAGGGTGTTCTTCAAATGGAAGTCTGACCTACCTGTGCTTAGTTTTGCAATGTTGCTCTACTTCACTTTGAAAATAAAATATGTATCAGTGACCATGTAAAAGAAGTATTTCCATTGGGGTCATTAATTTTTCGTGTGAACAAAACTTAAAATAACTGCAGCCAAGAGATTCCTTACTGTGAAAAAGGCTTACAGCTGGATTTAAGTTGCAGTGTGAGCAGCAGAACACAATAGGCAGGCTGACATTTTCTCTCAGCCAGAGGTACAAATTAAGTGCCTGAGGCCACTTCAATGCTGAGATCAAGATTTTCTTTACTACCACTATCCTTCCTTCCTTCTCTCACTGAATGCATGACCAAGTTATAAAGTTTGATGAACTCATTGTCTCCTTTTGTGTCAATAAAATGCAAAAAAACCCCCTCATGCTCTTTGAAAAAATCAATATATGAACATTGTCCATAAACTTACAAGGTCGTCTTGTGCAGATAAGATTACTTACCCTGCTCTGTACAAATAATTCGTTACAAATTTCTGTAAATTAGAGTCATCTATTTACTTCATATCATGGAATTAAGAACGAACTTGGTGTTGAAGGTCCTAAACCAAAGATGGTTTTTTTTGAAAGTGAATTAGTGTTGGAAAAAAAAGGGCATGGTTTTTCTTTCTATTCACTGAGGACACTCAGGATTATTGCCACTACTGTCGCAAAATCTGTGCAAATTAGAGATGAAATGAAGTTGACTGAGTTCAGCAGGAAGTGTGTGAACTCTCTGAAAGTTAGTTAGCTATATTGTCTGTTTAAGACTTCATCCTCAGTGTCTTGTATTTGAAAATGAAACATAAAGCTGAAAGACCAAACTTATTTCTGGAGCACACCAGTATAAATGAAAGCTCTTTGAAGTAAGTGATGTTGGTACCAGAGGAGATGATGGAATTGAGCAAAAGGTGTTTTGCTCCTTCAGGAGTTTGCTTCCTTTGATAGCATGGAGGGTGCAAGCTTGATGAATGTTTTTCCTCTGTTAATAACTGAGATATATTCTAATGACTGGGAACAGATAAAAACTTCAAGGAAGAACAAAGTGGTTTTTGTTTCTGCGTGTTTTGTGTGTACCCCTCCTATGTCTTATGTACACCTTTTAAAATAAGTTTCAGGAAAAACATACTTCTGTATTTAAAATGTGAATGAGTAACAGTTCTTTGGATATGCTGACAGGTGATTTTGATTTATTAATACCATGAATATTATGGGCTTGGATTCAATGTTTACTTGAAAAGTTTCCAAATTTTGTCATATCCTTTCCTGAACTTACAAACATTAAATAAATTGGGATTGGGAGGTCTGAAAAAGTCACAGCACTGGAGAGATTCTTCAGATGATCTAGGAACAAATCATTTTTGTATTTTTGTGTGACATGTAAGGCTATGTTTTCTTAAACAAACATATGACATACTGTTCACATCTAACCCATCATTTCTCCCTTTCTTTCCCCAAATGCATGCTGCCCCTTAGTAGTATGGTTGCCTTAGGTTATTGCAGAGTATTGGGTATGCATGATAAGACACGATGATCTATGATGAGGTTTGACACAGTGGGATTGTGCTGGTTTGGGCTGGTGTAGGTTTGTGAGTTTTTTTCGTAGTAAGTGCCTGTGTTCTGGATTTGTGGTGAAAATAATGTTTATAGCTCAGGGATGCTCTAGGTATTACTAAGCAGTGCTTGCACAGAGTCAAGACCTTTCCTGCTTCTTGCACCACCCCACCAGTGAGGAGGCTGGGGATGTACAAGAAGCTGGGAGGGGACACAGCTGTCACAGCTGACCCCAACTGACTAAAGGCATATTGCATAGGATATGGCATCATGTTCAGCATACAAAGAGGGGGGAAAGAAGAAGGAAGGAAGGAAGGACATTCAGACCAATGAAACAGAAACTTTGTTTTTTCACGTGCTGTGGCTTAACCCCAGCCGTCAAATTAATCCCATGCAGCCACTTGCTCAATACCTGACCATTAGGGTAAGTGAGAGAATCAGAAGGATAAAAGGTGGAAAACTCACAGGTTGAGATAAAGACAGTCTAATAGGGAAAGCAAAAGCCACACACACAAGCAGAGTAAAACAAAGAATTAATTCACTGCTTCCCATGGCAGTCACCTCCATCAACACACAAGTTTTCTCATTTTTACCCTTCAGAATCTCTCCTCTGTCACACCACGTTGAGTGAAGGAGCATCTGTGTAGGCTTTGGTTGCTGGCTGGGGTTAGACCTGTCTACAGGACCTGCCTACAAATTCAGACGAATTATCTGTGTTATAACAAGCAGGTATAATTTTCTGAATGGTCAGCAGAAAAAATATTACCTTGAATGTTAAAATGATGCACACTGGTGTTCCTAGCTGTGTTCTTGGGGGGAAAAAAGGCTACAACTTCTAGCTGAACTTTAAAACTGATTTAATGCATATAAAAGTCTATGTTAGTTATTCTTTTAGGTGCACTGAGAACATAATTAGGAAACTTTTTTTTTTAATAAACTGTGCACGAATCTCACACTTCCTCCCATCAAACACCTCTCTAAGATTTTGTGTCAGCATTCTCCATGCCCCAGTGGACATGTCATGGATGTATCATTATGGAATTGTAGAATAATACCTATTCACCCTCCTTACATAAAAAATGCTGGTTATGTGTTTGAAGTTGTATGGATCCACTGGCACCTGAAAAAGTACTAGGGAAGCACACCATATTGTTCCTCTGTTGTCCTAGTCTTTCTTAAAATATTTCCTAACAACTTTGGTCAGAGACGTGATTACAAACTAGAAGGAACTTTGATCTGATTCAGACTGACTCATTCTGATTATACTCACTGTTACGAGAGTCTGGTCTTGTACATTTTTATGCTTGACTGTGATGTTTTCATGACATTGCAGTTGTTATATACCCATTTACTCCTTGTGTAAATAATACAGTAATAAAGTGATAGCCTACAGCACAAAGAAGAAGTTTACCCCCAATGGCTATTTGTGGTTATTCAGATTATCTTACATTTCTCTTCCAAGGGTTTTCACATTGTTCTTGCAGCTGAAAACTGGTCTTAAAAGAGTAGTGTTGAAACAGCAGTCTCACCAGTGCACTGTGCAGAGGCAAAAAAGCAGTTGTGCCTCAGCCTGTTGCTGCCTGGTACTCTCTCCCGTACAGGAGAATTTTTAATGATGAAGTGTCTATCCATGAAGACACAAGATTACTCTCAGACTTACATCCGGATGATCTCTCTCACTCTGTCCTCACTCTGTTCTTATGCTTTTGTGCCAGAGACAATTATCTTCCAGGTATGGGTCTGACACATGCTCTAAAGATCATATGGATTACAAGATGCTGATGTGATGCTTTCCCCGGAGCAACAAATACAAGAGTAAGCTGTGCCAACTGGGAACCTTGGGCATATTTGGCCTCTTTATTTCCTGCCATTACAGAGACTTCAGCTGTAAATGGCATGTTGACTTAGAAGTCCTGAGGCACATAGCTAAAACCTGAAGCGGCCCTAAATGTCTTGATGATAATCAAGAGCTGATTACCTTAATGCAGTGAAACTCAACTTCACTGCACTTGCACTACCTGTAATTAAACTATTTCAGACTATGTGTTCTGAGTACTTTTGGTATGAAGTTGCATTTTACCCTTTTTTTATTTTACTTTAATATAATGAAACTCCCTTTGGAAATTAATTTGTTTTCTTTAAATGGAAAATTAAAAAAAAAAAAAAAGAAAAAGGACAGGATCTTGAATATATTTTGAAACACATCCATTTCTTCCCAGGCTCCACATTCTTTGAAGACTGATTTCATATTGACTTCTTAACTGAACATGCTTGAACTTTTTTTCCCAAACTTTGTATCCAAAATCTGTGTCTCATCTGGTCTTTATCTCACAGCTGTGATAAAGCAAAAGAGACCATGTTAATGATTTTAATTGAGGTTGATATTTTCTCTCTGAATCATTTAGAGATAAAGATTGCAAAGCATATGCTCTTTTGATCTATTCAGAGAAGCAACGAGCTCTGTAGTTTGATGTCAAGATAATTAAAATAAGTGCCAGCAAAGCTTTGAAAGCAATTAGAAACATAATGATTGAAAAATGGGTTGGAGGATGGTCCAAAGTGGAGCACACCTGGCTTAAGTATAAAGAAAAATCTGTTTCTGAATCATTCTGACTACTCCAGACATCACTGGAGTGCTGTGTACAGTTCTGTGCTCACCAGAAGAGACACAAGAGACACGAGGACATACTGGAGAGAGAGCAGCAAGGGGCCACACAGATTATTAAGGAGTTGCAGAACTTCTGAAGTGATGAAGGGCTGAGAGAGATGGGATTGTCAAGCCTGGAGAAGAAGAAGCTCTGGGGGATCCCATCAATGTCTATAAATACCCAAAGCGGGGTTGCAAAGAAGGCAGAATTAGGTTCCTTTCAGTGATGCCGAGTGGCAGGACAAGAGGCAGTGGGCATCACTGAAACACATATGGTTCTTTCTGAACATTAAAAAACCCTTTTTTTCACTGTAAGACTGATTTAGCCCTATCTTAGGTTGCCCAGAAACATTGCAGTCTCCCTTCTTGGAGATATTCAAAACACCTCTGCACAAAGTCCTGGGCAAGCTTTTCGAAGTAGCCCTGTTGTTGAATTGGATGATGTCCAGAAGTCCACTTCCACCTCAGCATTGTCTGACTTCATGTGATCCCTTTTGAAGTCAATTTGCCATTTCTAAGATCAAGAGCTACAAGAATTCCACATTTTTTTAAAACAGTATTTTAAACGTGATTTCAATTTAAACTTCTCATCTCCCATATTGTAAAAGACAGATCAAGGAGGATTTTCTGTTGCTTCAGTTCATGATCTTGCTGAAAGCACATACTTTTCTTCTCTTGCTTGCTTTGGGAATTCTGTGGAGTTACTGTTCTCTAACTTAGCTGCAATTTATCTGCTTTCAATTTTTTAAAAAACATCTCATAGCTTTTGAATATGAATTTTTACACAATATTTGGTCACTGATCCCTTGTTGGCCAAGTGTCAGTGTCACCTTGTGTAAACACCTTATTCCTTTAGAGCAAGCATACATCAGATTTATTTTATATTCACCGAACTTTTATATGACAAAAAATTGTTTTTGCTAATTCTGCAGAGTGAGTCTAATTAGTGTCACTGCTGATGTACACATATGCGACATATATAGTATGGAAACTAATCTTAGTTATAGCTAAAAGAAGAAGGAAAATGTACTTTATACTAACCAGAAAGACAGATTTGTTGCAAAAAGATAATGAAAACAGCAAAAAGATAGATCTGAACTGATCTAGGTCATCCGGTTGACTGAAGATAGAAAGTTATACCAGCAGGGTTAGAAAGGACCCTAGCAAATGCATGAATTGTAGGGAGAAAAAAAAATCACCTTGGGAAACAGGGTTAATCATAAATAATTCACCAAAGCTATTTGAACAATCTTTGGCAGGAGTAAAAAGAGACTCAAAGGAGCTGGAATTATAAATTGGTTAATGCTGAGCATTAGGGGGAGCATAGTTGGAACCTACATGTTCAATTCTAGGAGCCATATTTTAGGAAAGAAATTATGAAGCATGAAAGGTCTGAGGCTGAAAGATCAACATGAATCAGAGTTTCAGAGATCTTAATTATAAAAATCACTCAGGTGTGGCCTTTGATATACAGACTCAAATAAAAAGAAATTGGAATCATCTTCTAGACATATTTTATGGAGGACCTCGAAGATAACAACTGCTGCCAGACAGAGGTTTAAGCTAGTTAGTTACTGCTGAGGGCAAGCCATACACTGAAAAACAGTTGCTTCCTCACCATTCTCTCTTTTCTGTTACCTCAGGAGGGTGCTAAAATATTTTTTAGGATTAACAAATTGATTTCTTGGTGAAAAGGATGTTATTTAAAGGATGAAATTGAATATTTTATCTAACAAGCTAAGTTGACAAATTCTCTTGTCTTTCAAATGCATAAATAAACTCGAATAGATGATGAATAGAAAAGGAAAATAGTGTCAGAGCATATTATTTTCTTTGAGTACCATCTTCATTCATCAGTATGCTTACCTGTTCACAAATAGCAGTGCCTGAAAATAATAAGCAGGCATTAAGCCCTTTCCAAGATATTAATCTCAACATTTGTGCCTGCCTTCAAGGATTCTGCTGTGCTCAAAATGACTGGACAAACAAAAGAAGGCAGAAAATGGGCTCTCCTAGTGCAAAAGTTCTTCCCTGCAAAGAAATTGCAACTCAGCAAAGCATCATGAACAGAAGCACAAAATACTACTCTCTGCTCACAAAATAAAGTAAAAATGTTTACCCTTACAGGTACAGTATAATGGTAGTGCCCATACCTGCCACTGTGGCAACATTAACATGTGGGCAAAGACCATGCCAAAATTCCCTTTGCTGTTTCACAAAAATTTAACAGTCTGGCTAAATGAAGTAAATGAGTTTGCTTCTGAGAGCAGTTGACTAATTTAAAAAGGATTTGTAAATACAGTTTTCATCCTAAGCTAGTATGAATTTCTGTATTCCTTGTGAATTTTGTAATTAAAAAAAGAAAAAGGGAAAAATGAAATGCGGAAGAGACCTTCTCTGCTCTTCCCCCAGTACCGGTTTTCTTCCTAATGGGAAGCACCTTGAGAGTCGAAACTGAATATTCATATGTCACCAGAAAACATATGGCAAGCTTTCCTTTCAGGATCCTGAACCAGAGACTTCCTTTAACATGTTTATGCCATCTGATTCTATGACAGTGTGTTCTCAAAAAGTAAATGGTTCACTCAGGTCAAAAGTTCATCTTCTCACTCAGGAAAGGGGTGTCCTTCAGGTGAAGCAAAGGGAGATTATGAACTTTTACTGGTTTTTTTTCTTAGTTGATTTCCCCAAAATTGTTTTGATTGTGGATTATGGTGTGGATGAGTGAAGACAAACTTTCCATATGTATCTATATTGAACTATATGTAAGAATAGGTGAGTTTGTTTTATATTTTTCATGGATAATTGTGGAGAAACAAATAGGCTGGTACTGTAATGGTCTACTTCTGTAGAGAGAAGACAGATGACTGTGTCATGTCTGAGGATGAAGGTTGCAGTTACTGTAGGTTGCATCATGGCTGCTTAGCGCAATTGAGCTTAAAAGGGAGAAAGAATTTTTGTGTGCTGTTTCTTTTACCCGTCTTGCTTAATTCTGTTAAGTTCTGTTAAGACACTGTTACCTCAGTGTTAAGATATCTGCCAAGATAACCTAATTCTGCCCTCTTGCAATCTCTGATGAACATTGCTTGGGAAGTGCTTAGTCATGATTTGCCAAAGAAATAACGAAGAAAAGGGGTTGGTTTTTTTTGGGCTCATTTGCTTAAAATCTGACACTGAGAAAACTCTGGAAACTGCATGAATGGAAGATATAACGAGAAGAAAACCAAAACACAAATACCAGTAATATTCCTTTGACCTTGTTCATCTTGAAAGGCTTTATATGTTTTTATTAATTTCAGTTCCAAACATCAAAACTGAGAAACAGAGAAGGTAGCAGAAAATTCAAGTATTGCTGAATCTCAAAGAAGTTCCTTAAATACGTCTTGCAGAGGGGCTGATACCTGACATTTTCAACCAAGACCTGATCCAATAGGCATATGCAACTCCATAGACTGAGGAGGGAGAGAAAAGCTAGTCCATGTAGCAGAGACCTTTCCAACTGATTTCCAGGCTTGTTACTTATAGTAGAGGCATCATTACAGAGGAAGACAATAACACAATGGAGCAGAAGAAGGAAGAGTCTTTGGGTTTAGTCCTTGGTTCTACCACACACTTTGGGTATGGCTTTGGACCAGTGAATTTCTCTGTCTCTGCTTCAACTTCCCATCTGCAAAATGCAACCATAGAGGAAAACATGAACAATTAATCCACTTTCATGGACTGCAGAATTCTGGCAAGTCCCTTGTATCCTGAATTAGTGTATCCCATCATTACTGCCTTTATTATTATGCTAAGATACTCTATTAAAACATACAAAGAAAACATATATAATAAAGAAAAGCATAAATGCCTTTTCTTTAGACATCTTGGTAATGTTTTAAAATGCTACCATTTTGAGGTAGTTTGAAAATGTTCATGTTTAAGAGCACTCTAAGCAGCTGAGCATGTTTCCATGCTACACATGCATATACGTAATAATTTATGCAAGAAGCTGAATAGCAGGGTGTTGAAAAATAGGCAAGAAAGGCTGTATAGAAAGCTGTATGTGGGCAGCATCAATTATAAACTGAATATATGTGCCCAGCGCTGTCCATTTTAAACATAGAAATGTACCATTAACTAGTTATTGATTATGAGCCATAATTTCCGTGCCTAAGTTCTAATAATGTATTAAAAATAAATAAATTAAAATTGGGTAATATGAACTATACTCCACTTTTTTTTTTTTGGTAGAAAAGCAATTTAAGTCTTTTTGAGTATGCAATTAATACTTCCATTACTTCATGTTGGAAAAAAAAATTACAATAAAGTAATGTGTTGGGGTTTTTTCCTACAATACAATGAGATTTAATGAATTGAGTGAACTTATATTTGAGCCTATCTGATTGTATCTGAGGAAAGCAGATTTTCTTCCTGCCTAGCAAACAGTGGGAAAGAAAATCGCACCAATACATAAGGTAAACAAGCTGTATTTTCTGAGGCCAGCATCTGCTTTCCACATCTTCTGTCTCTGACCCCATTGCATTCATGTTTTTCTTCCTTGTAAAAGGGTGCCCTTACAATTGAAAAAGAGAGTGTTGTGAGTGTTTAGCTGTGTCTTCACAGTTGAGATGATAGCACTTGTGCATTACAGGAGAAATAGACTTCGGCAATTTTCTCCCTCTGAAGTGTAAGGACTCCAAATAGTGCTCACTTCCTTTCTCTCTCCATAGAAAAGCAGTGTCTTCAGTCAGTTGTCTATCACTTACCTCCATCCATCTCGACAACTGCAGAATAATTTTGACTTTGAACACAGTGATATCCATTCCTTCAAAATCATGAGACCAGTATCTGTAATTTATTTTTAGACTCTTTACAGGAAAAACTCCCCCTGCTCCCATCACAATGCATCCTGCATCCCATGCACAACAACTTGATGCCGAATTTATTTTGATTTTTGATTTATTTTGTTGTAAAAGTTCTCAGATTCTCAACGTAAGTACAGATGGTACATAGAGAGGGTTAGGGTGATCAGGGAAATGTTTGTATTTTGTAAAATGTGGGGACTAAGCTTGGTGTGAAATCTTTCTTACTCACTACAGATGGCTGACATTACACTACCCTGGTCAGTCAAACTGGTTTTACATTAGCAGAAAAAACAGACCTCATCTCCTGTTTTCTGGAGTTGCAGAATCCACTTTATCTCATTCCCTTGTTACTTTGAAGCCTTTCAAAAAAAGATTTCCTTTGTGTTAGCCCTGAATAATTGTCACATTATTCAGGTTTTAGAGAACATACTGCGGAGAAAACAGCCCACGATTCATTCTTCTTCCACAGCAACTTTAGATTTGTAGCAAATGAACAATTTATGATACTATTTCATACTTAATTTTTTCCCGTTATGAAATTACCCCATGATATGTACAAAAGCTTGTACAAATAATTCCTTTCATGTTGAAAACCCTTGTAATTTCCTTCAGATTGCTTTTCTGTCTCTGTGTGTCTTTTAATGTCAATGTTCTCTTAGGTGAAACAAAATGACTGTCATTTGACATTGTTTTCCTGGGGTTGGGAAGAATCCTAAACTATCTATTCCTGTATCCTGTGTCATAAAAAAGTTGTAGGATTTACCAGCTTAGCATTCTTTACATTATAGTTCTGCCCCTTATTTTCTCCTCCTCCATGTACGTTATTATAACTCTTCCTCTTGAGCTTATCAGTATTTTTTCAGATCCTTTTTGTCCCTCTTTTTTGCTTCAAGCATTAATTTTCATGGTTATGCCACGCTAAATTTTCTGCTTCTTTTATTTATTTACCTCCACTCCTCCTCCTTTCTCTCTTCAGCAGAAAGACATGGCCATTTTTTCTCTGCACTGAAATTTGCTTTCCTTGTTGACAGATTTGTCTCTGGTTAAATATGAACATTTCTTTTTGTTGAACACTTTCATGGTATCTTTTTACTTCACTTGTGCATGTGAGCTGCAATACCAAATGTGATATTTTAATTTAGGTCACATACTGGATTTCAGTTCTGCAGTACAAGTGGCAACATTTTTTCTCAAGTATTTCTGTCCTCCCTCCACTTCAGTTTGGATTTTACCAGCTTTCCTGTACTTTGCTTTGTTTTGTCAGCATGTGGGTGTGGTAACTCGGAACTTACTGGGCCAGTGCTTGTTTCACAGATGTGCTGATTTTGGCGGGGGTAGAGTTAACTTTCTTCACAGTGGCTGGCACTGGGCTGTGTTTTGGGTTTGTGCTGAACACAGGGGTGATAACAGAGACAATGCTTTTGTTAGTGCTCAGCAGGGCTTACACAGAGCCCAGGCCTTTTCTGCTTTTGGTACGGCCACACTGCGGAGGGGACTGGGGGTGCTTGGGAGCTTGGGAGGAGACAGAGCCAGGACAGGTGACCCCATCTGACCAGAGGGATAATCCAGACCATGTGGCATCATGTCAGTATGTAAAGTCGGGGGAAGAAGGAGGAAGTGCAGTAAGTTTGGAATGATGGCATTTGTCTTCCCAAGTCATCATCATCATGCATGGCACTGCTTTCCTGAAGATGGCTGAACACCTGCTTGCCCATGGGAAGCAGTGAATTAATCCCTTGTTTTACTTTGGCTGTTTGGCTTTTGCTTTCCCTATTACTCTGTCTTTATCTCAGCTCACAAGCTTTTTGCCTTCTACTTTTCCAATTCTCTCCCCGTTCTCACTGGTGGGGGAGTGAGCAAGAGGCTGCATGGGTAATGGCTGCTGACTGGGGTTAAACCACGACGAAGCATTATAGGGTTCTATAGGGAAGGGGCAGCTACGTGTTTCACGTGGTAAGGAGGAGTGCTGTGCTTCCTGTTGTTTGGCGTAAATAAGGATCGGTTGTAAGACCTAATCTTAAAACCAAACCTGTGGTGTAGCATTTGTTGGGTGTACAAGTATGGCATCAGTAGTTCGCCAGTTAAGCTGAGGTTCATTAGCAGTGCTAAGGTTAAATTAGTGGAGCTGGAATTAACTTGAAAATAAAGTCTCCGGTATTTGCCTCAACAAATAAGATCTGTATGGTGAACACCTGGACAACTGCACAAGTTTTGAAAGAAGTGTATGGAAATCTTTGATTTCTTCTTTGCATTGAGTACTTGTCCTTTTTTGTATTGAACCCACACCTTCATTGTGCTCATAGATAGAGAGAAAGAGGACAAAAGAGAGGATCAACTGCTTCGATAGTTTCCACTGGGATAGGCCTAAATATAGTTTGTAGGACCAGATACTTCTGGAGGAAAATGTGGTTCTACGAGTCACTTCTGCCCTAGATGCTCAAAATTGGAAAATTATGTCACAGTTCTGAAAGGCTGACATTTGCTCACTTACTGCCAAAGCACTTCAGAGACTGATTTGGGAATTGATAATTTCTTCTTTTAGCCAGCACTGAACTCAAACCTTGGCACGGATTGTGGAATGGGGGAGTGTTCTACTGTGGCACACTGGCCCACAAAACTCATCCTTTCCTACCATAAATGATTAAAGATCCCTTGGGAGTATTCCGTGCAGGGATGGCAAAGTCACCATCTTGGACACATGCCAATTTGAATTACTCTGTTCTTCTTGTCAGTTATCTCTTTAATTTTATATGGATATGGGATTACTGTGTGCTGTTAGACACTTGCCAAAATCCAGCCAGTAGCTGACAGCAAAGCAACCATTTAAAGTCTATCCATTGTCAAATATCTAGGTTTTTAGAGTAAATGTTCTGTTGTAGATTTTGAATTTTTCTGTGAAGATCAGATTTTCCAAGCGATGTTGTTTTCTGTTAGTAGTTAGCATACAGGGTGAGCTCTGTAAAAGAAGCTGTTCTAAACAAACAGAAAGAGATGGTGTCAGTGCAGGACTATGCAATTTCAGGTGCTCTTAGGGCTTTCTGAAACACTGGCCATTTGACAACATTACTCACAGGATAGTATTAGTTCTCATAAAAATAAAAGTTGTGATGGTACTAAAGCAGATTCTAGGTAGGTCTAGGTAGGTCTGTCTTACACTACAAAATGTGTATGGTTCTGACTGCAACAGTGTATAAAAAGCTCTGCTTGTGTGGGTGGGTGCCTGCGTTGTCATTTTCCTTGTGTTAAGTTGCACCTCAGACACCTCTGATGAAGAAGTTGTGTCATTATATTAGAGAAGTTACTTGCTTGGCAGCTAACAAGACCTAGTCAGAGCAGGATGAATTGGTCCAATTACAGTAGAAAGTTAGTGAAGAGATATATCTTGTGAACTCAGCCTGCCTTGTACTGGATCAGCCCCGACAGGGCAGAGAGAGGGTCACTGAGTCATCTTTGTTTCCCTGTGTATTCCTAAATACCTTAGCTTTATAGACAGTGGCATCAAAGTAGTCAGTGACATCCAAGGCAGTGAATGTCAAAATCTGTCTCAGAGCCTTACTTACCTGTTTGTCTCATGCTTAGTACTCAGGAAGACAACTTGTTTTACTAGTCAGAAATACACAAGTTGTTTGGTTTTTATATATTAACACACATTTCAATTCAAACATAATTATGTACAGATCATCAAAATTCTCTTTGGTTGGGATGATTTCCATGTTAGGTCATTCAATGTCAAAACCACTTTTTAGCATTAAAGATCTAACAAGAGCACTCTCTGTTATGGCATGACATTTCATTGCTTTTTTATATTATTGTGCCATCACATGTGCTTGTTGCCATACTGAACTCTAGGAACTTGATCTAAACTTAATGCATAGAATTTCATAGTAAGCACTTTGAAAATATGTCTCTCTCTAGAGTTACCAATTTGAAAACATACAAAACACCCCTCTCAAACTCATCCAAAACATTTTAAAGATATCTACTTTTTTCACAAACTTTCAGGTTGTACAGACCCAAGATAAGCAACAAGACACAGTGTCCACTAAACACAATAAATCCACAAATCACAGTGACTTCTATAGCTTGTTTAATTCTCTGTCTGAACACACAGAAATGAGGTTCACAAGAAAAAGTCAATTTAGGAATCTAATGCAATAGTTTATGATCCCATCTGCTGTGATCAAAGTCAGAAAGTATGACACTTTGTTCAGAGAGCTCCTAGAGAGTGACACCTGAATACCTGAGCCTTCTCCTCTTCCCCTGTGTGACCTGTTTCTTCTTGAAACAGGACTCTGGACTAGACGATGTCTAGCCCAAGGCTATAAGTTCCACATTTATTTTTTAAAAAGAGAAGTCAATTATTTACAGTTGTGCTCCTGAGTACCTTTATCACACTGCTATATACTGGAATCTTTTCTGCAGATGACTTATATAAGGGTTTTAGTGAGAAGATACTGCAATACATTTAGTCCTTGTCATGAGTAAACAACTGGCAACTGAAAAGAATATTTTTAAAAGCCATGTAAATCTGGTTTAGATGTGCTTTTTATATGTCAACACAATTTCAAGATAGAAATGTTGTCATTAATAAGAGCAATTTATAAAGTTATAGTGTAATAACGTACACAATAGGACGTGAGGCTCAGAGGTATCACTTTGGGTTAAATATTGCTACAGACACAAACATGCACAAGTAATGATGCTGGTGTTTTAGAGAGGGTGTTACTCAGTCTAAAGGGCTATAAGGGATTACCACACAGGAGGTATGGACAGAAGAGTTAACAGGGAAGCATGGAAGAAAACTGCTTCAGCAAAAGGGTGTTAGGTGTTGGGAGGGGAGAAGGAAAGCTTTCTATGCAGCTTTTACAGGACATGTCTGTATAGGGATTATCTACTTGCACTGAATCATTACAGAGAATATTTTCTTAGAAATTTTTATCTTTAGAGTATCAGAACACTATCCTATTCTCTCTGAATCTTTACAATAGAAGCTGAGACTACTGTGAGTAACCGTGACCTATCACATATCACAGATTGGATACTGTTGACTGAAATATGTTCATAAACTTGGAAAAGTGAATAGCCTTGTCTAAGCATTTGCCTAAGTCTTTTCTGTTTGAAGAAGCCACATATTTTAGGACTCAAGGACATATTTTAGGCAGTGTGATAAGGTCTCCCAAAAGTGACCAATGCACTCCATGCAAGTATGTGTTTTCCTGTGACACAATCCTTGCAGCAGATCCATAAAAAGGACTTCAAGATTATAGCCTGACTGTCAGGAATGCTGTTGGGTATAGGTGTGTGCCTCATCAGCTGAGCTGGAAATGCCAATAGCTTTCATGGCAGGAAAGGTGACCACGGGGGAAATCAGTGTGGACTTAAGAATGACTGTTTTGTTTTCCAGATCTTGGAATTCATTTTAGTTTATGCACCAGAGATAAACCAAAACATTTAATTTTTTTCCCCTATATAGTGCGGAAGAGTTTGTCTTTTGATTGAAAATCTTGTGAGCATTTGTTGGTCTCTTTCTTTAGCTGAAAACTGCTATATTGAAATCAATATGCTGCTGTAAAATGTTCCAGCTTCCGTGAAACACTTACTTAATGAAAATATATTTACCTGTAAATCTTCCAATGAGCTTTAATGAGAACCACATAAAACATTTCTGAACCACTAATGCCACTAAGTTGCTCTGAGCTGGATGATCTTCCCCCCCTTTATTTTTACATTCATGTTTATAAGATTTGACATTAACTGTGTTTTCTCTCACAGTGAGACTTTAAATGACACATTTTAGCCTAGCTTTTGCTCCTTAAATTCAGGCTTCTTATTTTCCCTATATTGGTATGTAGAAGCTCTGTTTGCCCGGAGCTTTTCTTTTCAGTGTAGTGTCCTGATTTTTCTTTCTTTTTTCCTTCATAGCTGTGACATCTTGGCTGCTGAATTTGCCTTGCTTCTTCTAGTAAGACAGAAATTAATTAATCTGCTTTCCTAATTGCACAATCAAAATAAATGATGTCGACAAATTAGAAGACACAGAAATGACACGTACATTTTGGATGCCTACATAATGTCCAAAAATAACTTTTTTCTTATAAATTTATTGCTTAATTAATTGCTTTAAAATGTCCACATATTTTTGTGCAAATACGTCTTTGCTTGCAAGTCATGAAAAGGAAAGCAAATTAAATTGCCCTCCCACATATGAAAATGTTGCCCTTAGTGTGTCCTGTCTGTGCTTGGTCATCTGCTGTTTTCCCAGTCATGGTCATAAATTTGAATGGGGTCCTTACACTCTGAATTGCCATCGGGAATCCAACAGATTTAATTTTCTCCCAAGTTACTGACATGTGAGCTTTTGTTGTTCAGTTAACTTGAACACATTGTAATATGACTGATAAATAAATATCTTTTGGCTTTGAAGAAAAATTGTCTCAACAAGAAGGAAAGAATAAAATAAACTGGTTAAACCAAGGCAATGAGAAATTTTTTTTGCACCTTTATCTGGCCATATCTTTGAGTAACTTAGTGATTGGAATTATTCATTGGTAGTTAAATGTACAACAGTATCATCTACAAATATCCCTGAACCAAGATTAGAATCAATCTGTTTCAATAAACAAAAGTTAATTTATAAAGATGACCATGAAGAAATTGTTCTACCTTTTTAGCTAAAAAAAAAAAAAAAGTTCTGTAGATCAACTCATGCTAATACAGCACTTTATTTTGTAAAAGAAGTGGACTGAAGCTGGAAACAAAGCTACAATATATTTTGGAATGATGAATTTTCTTGTAACACAAACCTGCCTTTTTTTCTTCTTGGCTGGGTGTGGAGGTTTTGTGTGTTGTGTGTTTTCTTTGGTTTGATTTTTTTTTTTAAATTTATGTAATCTTAAGGAACAGAAGGTTAACAGTATTCCAGTTGTTATACAGAGATAATCAGTAAACCTTCCAGACTACTTAAATTCCTGGATTTACTGTGGGGTGTGGGGATGGGGGTTCTGTGTCTTTGGGTTTGGGAAGAAGAAGAATATATCTGAAGATGTCATGCTTAAAATTGGCTTGTCTCTCTCAATAACGTGTGGAACTCTTACTGCAGAGCATTGTGTTTACTCAGCTCAGAAGAGGAAACAGTCTGTATTCTTCATTTAGGAGTAAGTTTTAAAAAGATTATGTTTTTTTTAGATTAAATTGACATAAAGAACATGGAATACATCTTGAGATTTTAAAGTGATTTCTTTCCCATGCCCTTGATATTCTTTTTCCATACCACTACTCATGTATCACTAAACAGGAAAAAGATCAGCTTGCAGATTTCTGCTAAAACAACAGAAGCTTCTTTTGCAGCTTGACTGGCTCCTTCCATATCTATTGCTTCTGCAGCTGCTGCTGAATAAGCAGCTGCTCCCTTCACATGCTCTGATGCTGAAGCTGCACCTTGAGCCTTGCTGGCGGCTCAGGTGGTCACACAGCTCCGTGGCACGTCAGAAGCGAGCTCATGGCTGTGGCCCTTCTGAAGTGGTTGCACGCAAGGTCGCCAGAGACCTGTGTGAAACAGGGGCTTCTGAGGACAGTGGACTGGTAGGCTTTGGGCCCAGAAGTGTGTTCTGCAGCCTGCAGCCCTTTAGCTATGAAGTTTTGTACTCCGATAGTCAAAGCCAATTTAACTATTTAAGAAAAAGATGATTTTGGCTCATGTGTGAGCCAATTGGCATCAATCATTCCTTGCAGATTGATGAATGAATGGCAGAGGAAGCAGCTGCCAGCAAACCTCAGCCCCACAATAGCAGGGCAGGAGTCTGAGAGGCATAGCTTTTACCCAAGCTAGAATAAAGTCAGGACACATGGTCACCACAAGAAGAATAACTTGACAGAATTAATGCCCAGGTATCTGTGATCAGACAGTAGCAGAAAGGAATGTGGGCAGCTTATGAAGTGGTCAGGTTCTGACTGATGTGTACTATCCAATCCAGATCTTCAAATGCTACAGGAAATTCATATTACATTTTGAAAACGATAATAAATATATCCATTAGCTTTCCTACAAAAACTGATAGTGACGTGGTCTGGGTATAAAGAGTGTGAGAGAGCTTCCTGTTGTATTCAATGAATTTGAGACAGATTTTCTATGTCCTCAGGTTTTTGAAGGTTTGGAACTCTGATATTTTAGCAAAAATCTTCCAGAACACATACTTCAAATGCTTAAAATGTGTTGATAAAAAAAAATATATTTAAAAGAAAATTTATTAAATGAAGGTATGGATAAAATTTAAATGAGAATAAAGTTTCCTTAACAATAGATCATCAAATTAATTTTAGATGAGATCATGGAGCCCCTCTTCTAGTTTGGTTTCATCCAGAAGACATCTAGTTCATTTATTTGGACTGAGATGTCAAGTGTTTTAACTTGGGAACAACCTGAAGTCACTTTCCAAAAACATTCCTGATTTGAACTAAGATGCTAATGGAGATGCATTATTAGTTGTTATTCACCATTGCTATCAATGTCTACTTCATTCATTGCCAGCTAATACTAGAAACAAGTAATTCCCACCTTGGGAGTACTCTTCAGAGAACTGTTAAGGAATCTGCTTAAATGACTAGCTGCTAGGTAGTAGTAATTCCTCCTCACACTCCCCATCCCCATTTCCCTTTAACCCTAACATTAGATTGAGTTTAAACTTTCCAATGTAATTTAAAAGAAGACTGCTTTTTACCTTTGAGGTTATAATGACAAATGTAAGAGAAGATAACAATTTCTTTGGCTTAATCATGCACATCCTAACCCATAAAATTAAGTGAATGTGAGCTAATATAAGCAAGGTTATTTAACTTCCATCTTTTCTAGGAACTTAAGGAACCACTCTCAGACAATGTCAAGCATTTTCTCTGCTAGTGTTTAATATGCCCATAGCTAAGCACTTGCTGGAATTAAAAACAGTTACAAACCTCCTAGATACAATTTATTCTTTATACCATAAAAAGCTGGAAGGAAAAACTGTTCCTTAAATTTGATGCGTTAGGGGATGATAAATGTGATTTTTAAGGATTCATCCATCTCCAAGAAGCCAGTACTGGGTTTGAAATATTGAATTAGGGGTTTTCATTTAAAGTATTATACAGTATCACCAGTATTGCTGGCCAAGACCTGTTTACCTCTAATGACAAAGTTAAGATGCTGCATTTTGCTGGATACTTTTGGGCTAGCCCTAAAAGGGGGATCAGAAGGTGTGCAGATCTTGTCAGGCAGAGTGATACTTGTTGGCTTGGTGTTGGCATCCCTGCAGCACTAAGCAGAAAGGCAGCAGTAAAGGCAGCAGTAAAGGCTTCTACTTTTCTGCCTTTGGTTTTAAGGACAATGATCTTAGCTATTACTGCTCCTTGAAGCTTGCCAGCCTTAGAAAAATGTACTGAGCAGTTTAATGTGTTTGGCTTATAAACACCATTTCAACAGGTTTTTAGGTGGGTTCTGCAGCATCCATAGTGGTCCATGTTGCCAGAGCTGTACTTCATTCAGGCAGTACCTAAATTCTCAGCTTGAGAACCGGTGTGATTTTGCTTGCTGCAGCTTCAGTGTCCAAAGAGTGTCTAAAAATAAACTATAGATACTGGTTCCCTGGTTTTGAATGAATGGCTACCACTATGTTCAAAGTCAAATTATCCTTTAGTGTTTGGCAGATTACACGTCAATTTTCCCACAGCCATCAGAGCTTGGCCATAGTGCAGGCCCAGCACTGTTGTAACAACTCTACCTGAGGAAATCACAGATTATTTGGCAGCTGTATGTGCTTATTAGTGAGAATTTTTACTTTTTATTGAGAGATTTCACCACATGTAATTCCATAGGTACAGCAAGGAGTCAAAATAAAGAATATGTTGTTAAATACCTGTGTTTTTACTTTACCAAAGGTATGAAAAAAAGCACTGTGTTTTGTTTACCCAATTAATAAAGGTACATAGGCTCTGCTTGCAAACAATCTGCAATGAGTAAATTCTCTCTTTTAGCTTTGGGTTTTCCCTTGTGCTAACAGTGCCTTCAAATTAGCCCACTTTCTGCCTATAATAGCCCAAATCTCTGTATCTCTCCTTCTAAAGTAATCTATCCTAATTTTAAAAGTATGATTCTGTTATAGTGAGCATTTACAGAAGGAGTCATTAGCCATAAGCATTGACAAGACCAGTTGTTCTCTCATTCCGCTTGGTTGCAATCTGTTGCAAGTCAGAGGTTTAATCTCAAAAGAGTGTGGGAGTATTGGCTTTCAGACTACACTGTTAGTCTGCTTTTGCTAGTGCAGCTACTTAGACAGTAATTTAAGACTCACAACACAAGTAGAATGAAAAATTTGCATAACTGCATACAGGGGGAAAAAAAAATCACCATGGCCTTAAGCCTGAAAATATGTATGCCTGCCTGAGAGTTTATGTTATTTTGCCTTCAGCGGGACTAAGCATTTGCTCAACACTGAATGCGTTGCATAAATGTTGCCAAATAAAGATGTCTGCCTTATTTTCTAGTAGAGCAGAAGGGTCCCCAGCAAAAACCCAGCAAAAATCCTCTCCCCCAAAACCAAGAGAAGGAGGATAGGGAAGTGAGCAAGTTTGATTTTGTCATATTTCATTTCTATATATGATTTTTTTCAATGTAAGTATTTGTCAGCAGTGTTACTTTCCCTTTTGAAAGTCTCTTTTGGTCTTTAGGTCCAGCCTTTTGGAACTCTAGGCAAAATTTTGACATAATCCTCTTCATTAAATAGTGAGCAACTATATCAAATTAGATAACTAGCCTTTTTCCACCATTTTGGAGAGTTTTTCATTGGATATCCTTTTAAAAAAACGACCTAAATATTAATATTCTACTTTTAAATTTTTTTCTTCCAAATCTTCTTTACTTTGAAATAGGTGGAAGAGGCTGGAAAGGTTTAATAGAGGTTTTAAATAAAATTGTTATGTCCTGATACAACAGTCACTCAACTCCAGAATCTGTAATGGCTATAGCAGAAGTTAACTAACTTTTGCCTCCTCAGGGATCTTGGAAGAATCCTATGGGAACAGGCCCTGGAGGGAAGAGAGATCCAAGAGACTTGGTTGATATTCAAACACCACTTCCAAGCTCAGGAATGATTCATCCTAATGGACAAGACATTAGGCAAAGAGTGAAAGAGATCTGTGTGGACGAATAAAGAACTCCTGTCAGTTACTCAAGTGTAAGCAGGAAATACCCAGGAGATGGAGGCGGGCTCAGACCACTTGGAGTGAATAGAAAGAGATTGGCAGGTAAGTAGAAATGAGACAAGGAA
>VXAZ01007232.1:0-49998 GCA_013399875.1 Gymnorhina tibicen
ACAGTTATTCAGCTCAGCACACTGTCATGTGTACCTAACTCACCATGGCCTAATTCACCATACCATGGCCTAACTCACACCTGGATGAGTCTGCTTTAATCTTTCTGGTCACATTTTTAGGGTGTGGAAAATTTTCCTAGCACAGAATTGTTGGTAACTGTTTTTATCAGAACTGTTCAAAACAAGGAATTTTTCAGGAGCATGTCTGTCTTCCCATTGAATGGTTGCTCACACCAGGGTGAGAGAGAGTCGGGACTGTGCTGGCAGGTGTTGGGTGAGGCGAGGGAACAGCTGGAGCAGGTGGGACACGCTGGCACATGTGTAGATGCAGGCAGGGCAGACTGTACTTCTCAGGCAAGTGGACCAGATTACTTTGTGTGTCCCAGCTAAGCTTTCTCTGTGTACCTAATTCTGCTGCTTGTTCCCCAGGTTTGTTTTGAATTACAAACATTGTTTACATTTAATCTGACCAACATCATTAAAAAAACCAGACTTGTAGGAGGCAAAATACATTGGGCTTTTTTAACAAAGGGAGTGTTTTAAATACGAGATTGTAGTCTGTAAAAGTATCAAACGGAAACCCTCTACAGTTCACATAGCAGAAGTAATGGGAAACATTCTACAGTTTGGGGAGGAAAAGCACTGCGTCTTTAAATTTATATCTGCGCCCTAGGAGAAGGTGTCCTGTTACGGCGTAAGTAACAAAACTAAAGTGCTGTTGCCAGAAGTGAGCGGCTTCTGACTTCCTGACTGCTGCTCACATGTGCTCAGTGCTCGGCAGTGATTGCGCGGCTGCCGGAGTGACCTTTCACAGCCTTCTCCAGGGCAGGGTTAACCCTTGCAATGAGCGCTGGTCTCCCTCACGCTCTCTCTAAGCACAAGAAAAGAAGCAGGACCGCGGTCTGACGACAGTCTCCCTCTACAGCTGGGCTGCTTTAGCACCGAACCGCATCCTGTTTCACTGAGTAAGTCCTCAGGTAACCCCCACCATCAGGCAGCAGCAGAGATGGGGGCGGTACAGGGGTGGGAAGAGTGGACTGGGAGGAGAGAGGTGTGGAAAGTAGGCGGACGTCTAGAGAAGTTTCCCCTTACATTGTCCACAGCCACGTACAGCCCGGACCACTGCAGTTTTGTTCCATTTACTCAGTGGATTTGTTTGTTGAACTGGTGTCAGTTCCTTGTTCCTGGGCGAGCTCGCAGCTCTGCAGGAAGTAGGCAGCGGTGCCTGCTGGCACAGAGGCAAACAGGGACAACTCAGTGCACCTTGTCCCGGCAGCGGGACTCGGATTTTGCGGGGCATTCCTCTAGAACTGCACTTGTAAATATTTCTGCTCAGCCCTGGAGGGCAGTCACCTTTCTGGCTGGTGTCCTCACCGTTGCTAAACCAGGGAGCATTTGCTACTTCTCCTTCACACTGATGTCTGATGGTGGTTAACGCGATTCAATCTATATTTCATTTGGTAAAAAAATGAGGCAGGGAGGAGGAAGGCTTCAAAGCTACATTAGTTCAAGTATCATTGAAATCTCTACTGCAGCCTTTAAAAGGCTTATATTTAAGGCTGCTGAATGAGCATGCTGTATCGAGTAATGTGTGTAGAGAAGTACTTCGGGATGAACATCACCAGGTAAAAATCAGTGTTCCTAATGATTGAAACCCTCAGTCAGCAGTACTCTCTGAGAGAACTCTGTGGTATCCACATTCATCCGCAGGTCTGTCTTTTCTGAACCAGTGACAGCCTGCTGCAGCTGAAAGCAGACAGCCTGTTCCGCTTCCCACTGCTCAGATCACCCTTTTCAAATGAGAGTTCTGCAAATACTAGAAGGTCAAGAAATGGAAGATGTCATAGCAACAAATGGCTTTGAAATGAGTTGAGGATTAAAAGTGAAGGCCTCTCAATACACAGCATGTTCCTGGGGACAGGAAAGGTGTGCAGAGGAGCAGACATGTTACTGCACCTGGTGGAATAGCCTGAGGTATCTCCATGCCTTATTTCAGAGGAAAAATTCTGTCCAGATTCATATTTTCTGGTGGAAGGCTGTTGGAGAGTGATGCACAGCTAAACAGAAGTGACTGGGAGAGACACTGGGGTAAACTCAAGGGACAGTTCTGTTGCTGGCAGGTTGAGTGTATGACATCTAGGTACATGAGATGCTAATGCAATTTCTTTGGTCTAAGGAAACTCAGAAGCAAGCTGCACATACTGACATGTAGCACAGGAATTGAGGAATATGAAGATACTAGAATAAAGAAGTTTTTAAGACACCCTGGAGCTGTGTCATGCTAGGTCCTCTGCAGGATAGCAATGGAATGAACTGTATCTAAGCAGCCACAGTGAGCTTGCTCATAGTGATTAATCAGACCTATTAAATACCTTTTAATGAAATCACTAGTTTCAGTAAGAGATATGGTCTGATGTACCTTCTTCCTGTTTCATCACGTTTTTGTGAGCACTTAGTGTGTTCATATGGGTACTCCTCTTATAAACTCCTATAAACTCCTTGTTTCACCTTTTTCAATCAGGTTCTGAATGATGGACACTTGATAAGAAAGAAAAAAACAACGAAACCAGCCATTACTGTGATGCTTCTTGGACGGTGGTATGAAAGGGATCATCTGAAACAAGACCTACAACCAACAAGTTTCCCCATGATATTTCCATAACTGAAGTACTATGCTGTTAATCTGATGTCCAAATGAGATACAGCATTGTCTACAACAATAATCCCAATTATATTTCTCATTTCCAGTTGCAAAAATTCATCAATGTGTTTGGTTTAGTAATAATGCAGCAATATTATCTTTGTACTACCATTTATTGAGAAGAATCTATTTCTATATCATAAGACTACTAATATTTTATTAACTCAAAACACCAGTTGCTTTTCTTTGTTTGCTGGAATTTTATTTTTCTAACCCTCGGAAGACCTGAATTGTAGTCCAGAGTATACATTCCTATTAAAACAGCATTGCATATTTTTTCATTGCAGGTTATTATGGGACCAGTAAATAAAACAGTGAAAGATGTGATTTGTGGCAGGTCTATACACATGCTCAGTATTTCTTTGTCTCTGGAATACAACTTTTACTGACCTATGCCAGTCTGCTCTTTTACCACAATTAGACCTTTTTTTCCCTATTTGTGTTGCTTTGGTTTTATATCCTTTATGCCATTGGTGCATATCATGTAGGAAATGGCAACACAGTGTATCATGGAAGCTGAACGAGGACTCCAGTCAAAGAACCCCTCCTGTAACAAAATGTGCCACCACTTTTTGGTCAGAACATGATTTGAATCATTATTCATATGAAACCTCTGTTGAAACAAAACTTGGAATTGAAACCTCAAATTATTCTGGTTGTCAGTTCTGAAAAACAGCTTGATGACACCTCCTGACTACACTGGATGCTATTCAGTGATGGAATTGTTACTGCAACCAGTAAACAAGCCACTGAATCCCCTGGTATCTCATAGCAGCTCCTCCCTCCCATCTTCTCTTTTCTTTCTAGTTATGTAACACCAATACATGTGAAATAAGCCTTGCCCTTTGCTCCTTCCTGTTCATGCTGGGTGGTGCTGCCCTGCAGATGAATTTGCTGTATGGACTAGGAGGTTTAGAATTCTATTTCAGACCAGCTAGTCCTGGTGAGATGACACTCTTCACATTTTTGCTTCATCTTCTCGCCAGTGCCCTGTGTTCTTTTGCTGCTCCTGGACCACAGTGACCTTCTTTCAGCACATCAGTGTAAAAAGATGTGCGTGTTCTGCGGCTGCATCCTTAAGAGTGGTCAGAGACCTCTGTTAGTCAAATTTCTCCTTCCGTCTCCCCACAGTGCTACCATTCCTGGTCTCACCACAGAATCATAGAATCTTCAGGGTTGGAAGAGGCCTTTGAGATCATCCAGCCCAACTGTAAACTTTACATTGCCACTGTAACCCCTAAACCACTGAGCCATCACACAGTGCCAGATCCAGACCCCTCTTAAATATCTCTGGGGCCCTACCATCTCCCTGCACAACCTATTCCAATGCCTGACCACCTGAACAGTGAAAAATTTTTCTAGTATCTAATCTGAATCTCCTCTGTCCCAGTTTAAGGCCATTCCCTCTGGTCCTCTGACTGCAGGCACAGCAGGAGAGACCAGCCTTCGCCTCACTGCAAACTCCTTTCCAGGAGTTGTAGAGAGTGATGAGGTCCCCCCTGAATGTCCTCTTCTCCAGAGTAAACAAACCCAGCTCCCTCAGCTGTTCCTCATAATACAAGTTTTCTAGACCTTTCACGAGCCATGTTGCCCTTCTCTGGACAGGCTCCAGCACCTCAATGCCCTTGTTAAAGTGAGAGCCCCAGAGCGGAACACAGTACTCAAGGTGCAGCCTCACAGTGCTGAGTACAGTGGATGATCACTTCTCTAATCCTGCTGGCCACACTGTTCTTGATACAGGCCCAGGTGCCATTGACTTTCTTGGCCACCTGGGCACACTGCTGGCTCATACTGAGCCAGCTGCCAGCACTCCTAAGTTCCTTTCTGTCAAACAGCTCTTGAGCCACTCCTCCCCCAGCATGTAGCACTGCCTGGGGTTGCTGTGACCCAAGTGCAGGACCCAGCACTTCACCTTCTTGAACCTCCTGCAGTTGTCCTTAGTCCTTTGGTCGAGTCTGTCCAGGTCTCTCTGTAGACCCTTCCTACCCTCAAGCAGATCAACACTTCCATATAACTTAGTGTCATCTAGTCAGGTTTTTACCCATCAAAGTTTTTTACCATGATGCTCTCAGGGTCCTCAGTCCCATGTCCTCCCTGTTCAAGAGCTGGTGAGGCACTGGGAGTGCAAATACTCTCCAAACTCCAGCACTGATTATCACTGCTGTGCGCCGTATGCCTTTTTTGTTTCCAAATGTAAATAGATACTCACATGTGACATAACATAGGGTCATGTCTCACCTAATGACATGTTTATCAAAAGCTCCTGCTCTGACTCAAGGAAGCTCAGCATTAATGCTGCTAAAGCCACACTGTCTTAAAACCTTGTTCACTGGTGGAGTCAGTTACCATGTGACCACAGACTGATCTCAGTCCAGCAAGGGATTATCCAGTGTAGTCCTCTTCCCATGGGTACAAACTCAGAGCAGACACTGTACTTGTCACCAGGGGACCTGGTGAGTGATACCACAACTGTCTCCTGGGGAAAGGATCTGGATTTAAGGGAGGTTATGGCACCCAGGAAGGTCTCGTCTTGCAGACAGGATTCAGCAGGAGTGTGTGGCCAGTCTCAGAGCTGAGAGGTGGCTTCTTTGGCACTGTTCACTGCTGAGGCCAGTCGTCTGGACAATGGAATGTGTATGCAGGTAGTGTAGGATCCCAACCCTGAATCTGGTGAGTATCTTGAATCCAGAATCTGGTTCAAGGCCGTTGTGGTTTGGTTAAGGTGTATTTGTATGTTGAGTGTTTTCCTATAGAAGACTGGCGGAAGCCATAATGATGCTAAATTATTTTTGCTACAGAGATTGCATAACACTTATCATTGTGAAATGTGTTATTGTGAGGAGTCAAGCATACAGAAAGCAATCCTATGCAAGTCCAACCATTACCCACATACCAACTCACTCTGTATAAAGACAAGGCTGCCTGTAACCACCGATAACAATAAACACTTCTTCGAGGGCAGTGCAGCAATAACCCTTTCGTTTGCTGACTGCTGAGTCAGAATCAAAGAAGGTAAGAAACTTGGGGAACCAGATACAAGTGATTTTTGTGCACATGCAGCTTTAGCTTCAAGATTTCTGCTGGAGTGATCTGTGGATATAAGAAATCACATTGCAATAGGTAAAGTCTAGAAATTGTAGCTCCTATTCATGATGGTCTTTCTACACCTTTGGGGACCACAGATCTTCAGAGCTTGGTTATTGAGTGGGGGGGTGTGCTGATGGTTTTGCTCAGACAACCAGCCTGCCCAGTATCTCCCCCAGGATGTGCAGCAGTACCCGAATTCCCTGCAACTCTGAGCTGTGCTGTGCTGAGCTGGGGTGGCACAGGTATTAGCTATGCTGGGGGCTGGCCACCTGCCTCCCCCAGCCATGCCTGCACCTCACGCCCTTGAGTTTGGGCGGGAATGTGTCTGTGCTGGTCTCTGCTGAGATTTCCCAAAGTTGTTTTCCTGCTGGGACCCAGGCTTGCCTTGAGCTGTGCTACTACAGCAGCGCTATGCCTGATTTTTTGTATATCTGGTAAGTAATATGTTTCTTCAGCTGCAGCACAGTGGTGACTTCTCAGTGACTTCTCTGCTGTTGCTGTAAGGCAGAATTGCTCAATGCTGGCAGCTGTCTTGCCTTTGATATTGTGAGACTTTCCAGGCAGCGTGATTGCATCTCCGGGTGTCAGCTTTCAGCCACGCTGGGGAATTCCCAGGTTTTGTGCAAGACTTCCTCTTTTTAAAGCCCCCTGCCTTTGCCTTCCTGAGGCCTCCTCTTGGGTGACTTCCAGGCTCCAGACATGGGGCTTCCTAAAACTTGTGCCTCTGCTGTGCTTTTGGTGCTGTCTGCTGTGGGGGCCTGTGCCCTGGACACCTATGTTGCAGCTGTCTATGAGCACAATGACATTTTAGAATCATGGAATTGATGAAGTGTTGGCTTCTTCTAAGGAGACCTTGGTGCTGATGGAGAGAATCAGTCTTTTGGGTGACACTGTATAGTGAAGAGGAAGATTTTGCGAGGATGAAGAATGTTTTTTTTGATTTCTTGCTAAGTGGTAAATGATGAGTCAGGTTATGTTCCTTTACCCTCACAGATATACCACAGGTTCTAACTAAGGTTTTTTCTAGGGATCATCTGAAACTGTAGTAGTAACATTCTATTTACAAAACACTATGCTAAAAATTGCTTTCCATGAGAAAAAAAAAACAGCTTTCTATGAGTAATTTCAAATTGTTTATTGTGCAGAAACATCCCTTTGAAAGGACAACTACAAAAAAAAAATCTGTGTTGTCAAATTCTTTCTCACAAAACAAGCAAGTCTCTTAGATCTAGGCAGAGAGGTCAGCACAGTTTAAGGGATAGTTTATATTGCAGTGTGAGCCCAGTGGGGAGAACACTCTCAAGGCACCCACTCCAACCATAATAAGCCATTGGCCAAAAGCAGGAGGTATGGCAGGACCACGTGTCTCATAAGCATTGATGAATTATCTGCACTCTGAAGCAAGAGGGCTGTACCCCACACAGGTGGTCTGCCTTCAGCACTGGCTGAAGTTTTCACTGATGGCAGCCATGTGCAGTAAGGTGATATGGAGTAGTGTGTCCTAACCAGGGGAGTCTGGGCTTCCCCCAAGATGGGTTTAAAAGCCTGGAGAGGGATGTGCAAATGAAGTGTGCAAGTGCTCCTTCCAGTGGAGCCCCTTGTAGATTAACATTGCTTCTGACAAGCTCTCTTAGTCTTTTGTTCTCCTTTTATTTAAAATATTTCATATTGGAAACAAGATCAAATTCCTAGGAAACTTTCTTTGACTTTTTGGCAGAAATATACTGTACTTTCTCAGATTACCCAACAGAAGATTATTTCCAAAGCAAACATTAGTCTTTACTCCTCCTCTTTCTCTCTGGTTTATATTCCCCACGCTGATCCAGGAGCTGGGAGGCTCCAGCCATGCTCCCTTCCCAGGCTCTCCTGCCTGCTGTGGTGTTTGCACTCACAGCCCTTCAGGCCCTTGCCTCCGACACCTTCATCGCAGCTGTCTACGAGCACGCTGTCATCCTGCCGGATCCCACCCAGGAGCCCGTTTCCCCCTACGATGCTTTGGCCCTGATGAACAAAAACATGGATGTCTTGGAAGGGGCCATCAAGGAAGCTGCCCAGAAGGTATGGGGGTACCGTGAGGGTTGTCCATCAGTGTTTTCTGCTCCTGCTGACCCTCCTGGTTGTCTGTTGATGGGTGACCTTTAAACGGAGCCTGTCGTGACAGGGTGCCCACATCATTGTGACTCCTGAAGACGGCATCTATGGCTGGCGATTCACAAGAGAATCCATCTACCCCTACCTGGAGGATATCCCTGATCCGGTGGTGAATTGGATTCCGTGCACTGACCCTTCAAGGTGATTCCTTCTGCAGTGCTTTATGTGATTTCAAGCTATTATCTCATGGAGTCTTGAGCAGCTCACACTAGATGACTAAGAACTGCTAATTCTTTACTCTATTAAAAATCACAAGTACTGTAGAAATGAGGTGCATCAAAAAGAGTTCTTAAATAAATAGTGATGGGAATATGTCAGGTAAAAAACATTGAGACAGCTTTACTTGCAAAAGGACAAAAATGAGGACATTTTAGGCAAAAAAGTTATTTTAAAAACAAGCATAACTTTATCAATTCAGATCACTTGTGAAAACCTTCTGTAAGTATAAGCTAATTTATCAGACAAGCTGATTCAGTCCTCAGTTCGGGTGGCTGAGTGATTTCTAAACCAAATTGCACAAAATATTAATCTAGATCTGAAAGAAATATCTTTTGGAAATCCAGCCACTTGCACAGTCTCCTGTGTTACACACAGAGGCAGTCCCAATGTGTGTCAGCTGGGAACACCAAAAAGACCAAGTTCATATCTAAGCTAAGCTCTTATGTTCTCTTCTGAGGCCTTATGAAGCTAGATTTCAGGAGTCCTCAGCTCTATAAATGCTGTGTCCGCTTTTGAATAAAGGCTTACAAAGATTATTAAAAAAGGCTAAAATCATCTTCTGAATCAGGAATTAGAGCTGCTTGACAGTTTGTTTTTAAGTTATTTAACCTATTTTAATAACTAGTAAGCTATTTATGTCTCTGTACTGATTTATTCTCCTCCTTCCTTTGTGAAGTTCTCCATATCTTTGTATGCATGTTAGCTGGGAATTCTATCCACACAGAAAATAACATTGTAAAGGGTACAGGAAAGAAGAACACAGGGAGACCGTTTTTCAAAGATAAAAGAGACTGGCAGTTTAAAATGATGCTATAAACAGAGGAGAAAATGAACAGAAACTATGATTTGATCTATTACTTTTTCAGCATCTGGGGATGTGCTGTTAATGGAATAGTAATTTTGAATGCATTTCTTCTACATGGACACTTAAACTTCTAAAATTTTGTTTTCTTTCACTAAAAATGCAATAGATTTGGTCCAGCACCAGTGCAGGAACGACTCAGCTGCATGGCCAGAAATAACTCCATCTATGTGGTTGCAAATATCGGGGACAAGAAGCCGTGTAACTCCAGTGATCCCAAATGCCCCAGTGACGGTCGCTACCAGTACAATACGGATGTCGTCTTTGACCCACAGGGGAAACTGGTAGCTCGTTACCACAAGGTAAGGAGGTGCTTCAGCATCAACCTCTAATTTATTATCAGAATATTTTTCAGCTCTCTGGCACCAATTTCAGATGATTTATACAATAATTTTACATTATTATGAAGGATGATTTGATGAAAGCATCTTATGGCCAAAAGGAAAACCAAACAATTGCTTGACCAGTCAGACAAATTATTCCCAGGAGCACTGCAACTGCAGAGTGCATGCCGGCTGCCAAACACTGAGGGCTACATTTATGACAGTAAGTGGTAAAGAAGCAGTGACAGAATTTTCCGTACTCAGTGAATGTTAGCTTTTCCTTGATATGCTCCTAACCAAGTTAAACAGTGCTTTGCAGGGGACATCTTGGCTTTCGGTCTTGGAGTTTAGCAGTTAATATTGGATGGGCATTGCTTCCAGGAGGTAGATGGGGCACAGTCACCCCATTTTTGGGGGGAGAGGGTCAACTGGATGGATGCAAAGCAGCTGTGCCAACTAGCTCAGGTACCTCAGCTCCCACTTATGCATTAAAGCCTATCTCAGATGCAAAAGCTGTTCATAATCTTGCCTTATTTTCAGTTTCTAATATGCCATTTTCTTCACCTGCAGTACAATCTGTTTAGAAGTGAAACTCAGTTTAATTACCCAAAAGAGCCAGAAGCCGTCACCTTTGAGACTCCTTTTGGGAAGTTTGGCATTTTCACTTGCTTTGACATCCTTTTCTATGAGCCTGCTGTGGTCCTGGTGAGCAAGATGCAGGTGGACACCGTGCTCTTCCCAACAGCTTGGATGAATGTCCTGCCCTTTCTGACTGCAGTTGAGTTTCACTCTGCCTGGGCTATGGGCATGCGTGTTAATTTACTTTCAGCAAATACTCACAATACCAGCATGGCAATGACAGGTGAGTTTCATTCAGGAACAGGGAAATTGTTCCCAGATTCAGAAGCAGGCAGAAATGTTTTAGACATAGTAAAGTCTCTGAAAAATAGTGTTTCAGCTGGACTAAAGATCTTTTTGATGTGGTGCTGAATGTAACAAACAACTTCAGGTAAGAAAATGCTGAATGTTCTGAAAAAGGTAAAATTAGAAAGTCCATGACATTAAATTTTGATAACTCAAAAGTGAAATTTCATTTCAAAAAGAGCACAGATTTTCACTTAAATTTTCAGTCTCTCATTTAGAGGCAGCATTTTCTGTTTAAAATTCAATCAGCAGTTATATGGGGAAAAAATGTTTTAATCAGAACCTAATAATGTAAAACCCAAAGGAGGATTCCTCTTGTATACTGAATAAAACATTCTCTTTTTTTTGTGGTTGCTGAAGAATTACAGATATTATATTTTGCTTTGCTCTGAACTTACATTTACTGCCTTTTTTTCTCATCTTAACTGAGAAAATTATGTAGCTGCCTATGTTACTCTCCCCTGAAGCAACGTGAAAACCACAAAGGAACATTTTTGCCTGCCCTAAATAGACTGAGCTGAGTTTAGGCCACAGCGCTGTGTTTCCTTCAGTGAAACATAACTACCCCCATGACTGCCTTCTTTGTCAAATATGCTGCTCTGAGACCTCCGATTTATTTTTAAATGAACCCAAGTTTTAACACTAGGGTGGGTATTTTAGCTGTTCTGTGCTTTAAAATTCTTCCAAAACTCTCAGTAATGTATTGAATGAAAAGAGTATCACCGAGAAACAATACCAGTGTGGCATGGGGGGCGACTGGTGGCCCTGGGTGCTGGCTGACGGAGGGCTGGTGGTGTCCTCGGCAGGCAGTGGGCTGTTCGCGCCGGGGGGACCTGCCGCCTACCACTACGACAGTGCCACTGAGGAGGGACGTCTCCTGCTAGCAGAGCTGAGCACTCAACCCCGTCTTTCTCCCACCTACCCTCCTGCCATCAACTGGAGTTTGTATGCCACAAGCATCAAGAAATTTCCTGAAGAAAACGACACTTTCCTGGGAGCTGTCCGGAGGGATATGTTCACTTTCAGTGAACTCAGACACAAGGCTGGAAATCACACTGTTTGCCAAGGAGACCTTTGCTGTCATCTGGTCTACCAGATGTCAAAGAGGAAAGATGAAGTTTATGTCCTGGGTGCATTTGATGGGCTTCACGGTTCTCTCATAAAATACCATTGGCAGGTAATTGCTTTTTTAGAGGTGAGTGTGGCTACATGCCAACCACCCAAAAACATTTGTCCATTACTGCATCCTGAGAACTTTTCTTGGTATTAAATCCATCACTTGGTTGCTGAAAGCTTAGTGGTGTTTCACCTTTCTGTCTCCTCCTCCCCGCAGATCTGCACGCTGCTCAAGTGCCCGAGCACAAACCTGAGCACATGTGGGCAGCCCGTGGAGACGGCTCAGACCAAGTTTGAGATGTTCTCCCTCAGCGGCACGTTTGGCACCAGCTACGTCTTCCCAGAAGTGCTGTACAGCGGGGTGCAGCTGGCCCCCGGGGAGTTCGAGGTAATGGGGCACCCCAGAGCTGTTCGTTGCAAGGTTTTCCAGGCTGTGGTGCTGGAAACTGATCTGGCAGCAAAGTCCCATCCAAGAACTGCTTTCTTTGGTTCTGCAGACTGTAACCCAAGGGGAGAGATTTAAGCAGATGGACTGAATCAATCCTTACTGATGAGAACATATCAGTCATGGAGCTGAAAATACGTTCAGTGCTTTCTTTAGCAAATCTGCCTTCCCACTTCAGGTCGCAAATCAATAAACCACATCTTTCAAGGAGCTATTTTCCACAGGTTTCTGATGATGGGAATTTTAGGAGAAAAAGAAATAAAATACTCTGAGAAATTGTCCAAATGAGAAAAATTACTTAAGAGTATCATGTGTAAGAGCAGAGATCCTATGCAATTGTTTACAGTGATTTTTAAGGGGTTTGTATGGTTTATTTATTTTTTTTATTTGGAGCTTCATCTTTATTTTTGCCAAAACATGTTTTCATTCATAAACCTTAGATTATTTTTATGTAATAGGCTAAATGAAATCATAATTTATTTGGAAGAAGTATTTAACAGCTTTCAAGAGACAATGAAGACAGTGAAAAAGACCTGAAAAATTTTAGGGAAAACAAGGGTGATTTTTTTTACAAGGTAGGAAATTGAAAAACATTGTTCACCCTGCACAGTTGTTTTTGAATGGGACTTCTGTAAAAATATACCCATCAAAGAATGTATTGGTATGCTAAAAATATGATCATGGTCTCATTTTAAAACAATGTCTTGTATTTTCTTAACAAATACATGCTTGCCTTTTGTCACAGAGGGAAAAAAAGTTGTTACAGATGTTCACAGCTGATGAACAGTAATTTCAAATTGATATGTATAAAGTAACTAAGAAGAGCTACATATGGTCAGTAGCCTGAAATTCTCTATTTCCATCCGAAAATTGTTTTGAGGTCTACAAATCAAAAAATGTTTCAAATATGCCCTAGATGTATTTATAACCTTCATTGCCCTGTCTGAGTAACTAATGAGAACCTAACAAATTAGCTATTCCCACTCTCACCTTCTTATGAGGTGGAGAAAATGATCTTTTTTTCCAAAGATGGAGAAAGGTTTGAAGATTTCTGGCTCCAAGGAAATCTGGGAAGACTATAACGGGGAGGCTATGGCAGTGCCAGAGAGAATTCTGTTTTCTTTCACTCTCATGACTGTTTTTAAAAGTGTTGAATCAAAATATTCATCATCTACGGTGTATTCTTTCTGTTCCATGCAATATTGCCACCCTGTTAGTGGGCTATTAGTGTCATTCTTTCTCTTTTCCACCAGGTGCTACGTGACGGGCGTTTGAAAAGCAAGCATGGCACATCAAAACCGCTCGTAACAGCGACACTTTTTGGAAGGCTTTATGAGAAGGACCTGCCACATCCTCTTCGAACTTCCCTGTAAAGTATCTCCCTAGGAGTTACACAGTCACCAGAGACAGGAGGGGAATTTCCTCCTGAGCCATAGCAGTTACGCTGTATGATTCTTGTTCTGCAATGCTGCACTTCTGCTCAGCAGCTGTGGCAGTTGGGCTTATTTGGGAGAAAGTGATGTGTTCACTCTACTTCTTAACACTGCTTGAGCCAGTGCCATTATTTTTTAGTATGCATGCTCTGTCACATGAAACTTTTAACTAGAAATTTTGTTTTCCCCAAGATATCATATAGATTCCTAGGATTACAGTAGAAAGAAGACTGATACCAAAATGTATGAAATGGGGCTTTTCATTTTATTGCAGAATAAATTCTTTCCGAGGAAGCCTTTCTGTCCCTTTTGCCCTTTCCTGTTTTTCAGACTGTATAATCACTAAGTGTCTGTGGTTTTCATCCTTACACCACAATCAACAGGGACTCCCTAAAACTCAGTGAGCCATGGCCCCTTTCTGACCAAGGCACTGTATAATAAAGAGAAAACCAGATTTGAAATTATCTTAGGTGCAGTCTTAGAGAGGGAAGGTGGTCCTCCACAACCCACACAGGCGCTTAGTCTGGCTGAGCTCATAAAGCATGTCCATTTCTGCAGTCTCTATGATCTTGCACCTCTTTGTACGTTGCAGATGGGTGCTGAGTCCAATGCATTTCAGATCAGATTTACCATATATATAGTACTCCAATACCTCCTGGGTATGTGGATAATTTCTTCAGAACTGTTAAGATATATGGAATAGACAATCTTTTAGCACCTGAAACACATTTCACCCTGGAGCATGAGAAATAGGCATTATTTCAGATTTCTAGCAAGGATATATCAAACTTGGCAGCCCTGGGCCTGATTTCTGTCTATCATGTTCTGGAGCAAATGAGCCTTGTTCACATCGAATATGCCTTGGAGTGGTCCCTGCCTCCACACTTACCCAATAGCATTTTGCATCTACTGCCATTCTTACAGCCTGCACACACTTAGCACTGAGCTAAATGCAGCATGTAAGAAACACTTTGTGGCTTCCCACCCCATGCACACCTATGTATGTTATCCAGAAGTTGCTGAAATCACATGATTTCTGGTTTTCCCTTTGCTGAAGGTTCTCAGCACTCAACTTTAGGGGCTCTTTCTGGGAGTTTTTTCATCCTGGAAACAAAACAGCTGAACTTGCACTCCATGGAGGAACTGTACCACTTGGGAGCAGTTACTCAAAACAGGCAGGGATTCTAAGTTGTGCTTGCTGGTGCCTTGTTCAGCACCTCACAACTGAACACAGAAATCTCTCACTTTTTGCTTGCTGGCATTTCTGAAGTTCTGGGTACTTCCCAGGTACATGAAGAGCTGACTGTCTTGGGTTGTCAGAGCTGGACACAGATAGCATACAATTAATATTGCCAGTTAAATATAGGATATCACGAATGGACTCTCATATCTCATCCATTAGGAGTGCAGAAGCCCAGGGCTCTTTGAAAATTACACTAAAACCAAATTTGAAGAATGGCTGACCTGCAGTTTTTGAGATGTGCTGCACAACTTTCTTCTCCCTAAGAGGGTTCCAAGGGTGTCATACAATGAGTTTCTTAAGCCCTTTCCCATTTCTAATGACAAAGCAGGAATTTAGACAGCAGAGGGTGAAGTTGCATGAACTGTTGCAGCAGCCTCAGAATAGCTCCATGATTTCAATACACAGGAAACATGACCCCTGCTTTTGGGAGACGATTCCCTGAAGAGATTGCAAAAACCAACCAGATCTTCACCTCAGTGACTAGTGGTCACAAGTGACTAGACGAAGTTCAGTTTAAGGAAATGTGAGGTTTTGTAATAAAGGGAAATTTCAAATTATGCAAATTACAGAAACATTCAGAATAGAGAAGCAGAGAGGTAATTAATGCCTGATTCAACAAGCTGCATTTACATTTAACAGCAGTATTTAGTGACTCTGGGACAGATGTGCTTGGGTAGAAAAGTCAGATTAATTTATAAGTAATTCACGGCAATGACCCCACCCCAAAAGCTCCTACAGATGGTATCATAATGAGCCCCATCCTTCTCTGAGCTGGAAAAGCATGCTGTTCATACATTGATATTTCTTCCTTATACCTTGATGCTGGCCAAAGCAAACAAGACCCACCTGTCCACAGTGTTTCTAACCACACAGAAAGAAAAACAAGTTCTTAATAGATTTTATTGATGCAAGATTTCAGATGTAGGTAGAAAAATACTCCATTTAAACAAATATGATCCAAACCTTGCAGCTAACTTAAGTAAAACTGGTAACAATTTTGGGCAAACTTCTGGTTTAATCTGGTTTATTTTATATATTGAATTAAAGTAAGGAGGCCTTGAGAAAAAATAGAGAAACAAAATCTTAATAATCTGGGGTTTTTAAAGAGAGAAGGATTCTTCAGCCATGTCCTTGCACATATATTTAAGTCATTATGACCTCAAGTTATGCATTAAATAATGTGGTACAGTGAGGTACAATCAGAGGTTGTACGGCTTTTAGACCAAGTAATTTGAAGCTAAATGTTTATGAACAACTCGTGTTAGCATGGGTGAATTACTGACCATATGGGACACCACTCCTAGGTACATTGAATCAGTGCAAGTACAGTGAGTGATAGAATGACAATGACCTGAGTTTGAATTGCAGAATTTCTAATTAACCAACAATTGAATTATAACCCCACTTCATCCAGACAGTGTTCGCAGTGCCACTGTCCACCATCAGGGCAGCAAAGCTGAAAAAGAGAAATAACTTGCATAGGTCAATAAAGACAGCAGCAGTTATTATAAGGCTTACCACAGCTAATACAGGAATGCTTCTCCATGGCTTGTGATGGACCATGAGATGTCATGGAGCCCAACAGAGAAGTAATTGTAGTACACCTTCTAAAAATTAACCTTTTTACCTGTAGACAAACAACCCCTCCTACTGAAGCCACAGATGAGCATGACAACATTACCAAGTGGTGTCTATCTGGGAATCAGACACAGCTGATTGGTGAACAGAAATTTTGCATATTGACAACACTATGTTATTTTCTCTTTCAGTCTGGGAAAAAAACCAGAATTAGCAGCTGTGAAAGTATTAAAATATTTCTTGTAGCCACTCATTACTATAAAGCTGAAAGGAGAATAATCCATCGTCTGTTCAGGTATTATGGCACCAGGGCATTTCTACTACAAATATGTACAATATAGGAAATGCGTTGTAACTGCTTGATTTTAACTTTGTCTACCCATCTTCATTTGCTGCTCCTAATGTTAAAGTTAATTTTGATGAACTCATAGTCTGGGAGCTGTGATACTATCAGGATGGAAGAGCAGCAAGGAGTATGCAAAGCAGGGATAGATTTTAATGTCAAACATATAGTCAATCTTCAGGAAATTCCTTTTCAGAAAAGAGGGAGAATAAATATTTGCATACAGTTGGTTTCCCAGCTCATGTACTACAAAACATAATAACATAAAACTAAAAAAAATAATTTGTATACTTTCAAAACAGTCTTCACAGTCAAATGATGACTTTTGTAACAGCAATTTTGAACATTTACTTCTAAATGAGTGTCAGGAGTATGAGACACAATTGAACTTATCAAAGTCAAATACATGAAAACATTAAGGTCAGTTTTTATAAGATGGTTATTTTTCTATTCTGAAATTACCCTTGCTGTGTTTCCAGCCATATGAGATTGGGTTTTGTACACTGAAAAAAGACAATTCAGTTCTAGTTTTGGGTTTCTCTAAGGAAAATGCACTGTGTTTCTTTTCAGGAAAGATTTTCTTGTAAAATTTATGGATGAGTTTGGAAAAATCTAAACTTTATTCTGCAACATTTATGAAATTCTCAGAAAAAATATAATACAGATAGTTTCCATTAAGTTGATCAAAGAAAGTACAGTGAACTCTAGGGCTATGCCATTGCCATGTTACTTAACAACTCTTTAGGATACACTCTCCCATGCTTTTAGAGACCTTTCTAAGTTTTCCATTTATTCCTGTGCTGGCTAAGTGCTGCTATAGAATACCTAAAGCTCTCCCCTTCTTTCATTTTGTCTCCACTAGGAGCCAGAAATCTTGACTTAATGCTCTTTTCATTGAGAACCAATAAAGTCAAATGGAGGTAGGTGAGCTTGCTATACTACCACTAAAATCAGTGGTGGTTGCATCAGTTTGCATCTACTGATTGTGCATCTGCAGGAACAGAGCTGTTCTAAATTTAGCTTTGAACTCAAACAGTCATAATCTGTGGTTTTTTTCAGTTTCACACCACTTGACTGGGTTTAGTTGTAGTTGGAAGTCATCAACTCTGCATCGAAGAGTTCTGAGATAGTGACAGATATAGCTCCCATCCTGACAAAAGTTAGGTGCACCAATCCTGTAAAATTCCCAGTACCTTAGTTTGTCACCCAGCTGACAAAGTGTACAAAAATTCATCAAAAAATGTACAAAACTTTATTTTCTTCCCATCTCCTTCCTGGTTAGTAGTTGTCTTCTCCAATTTTCTCAGAGATGTTCTTATGCCAAGTTGGCTGCAACAGCTACCATAAACAAATGGTGTGAACACATTGTAATTCATTCATGGGAATATGTTTTTAAAAAGAAGAATTATTCTTGCCTGAGAAGAAATCAAATATATCTGACACTGAGATACAGGAGGGAAGAGCAAACTGAAAACATGGCCATTAATAGATAATGAGATATTTCCTGGTAGCTAGGCTGAAAGACAGAAAGCTTTTGGCAGGTGGGGGTAGAAAAATATGTGTGGTCTTTTCATAACTGATGTCAATTAGCCGTACCTCAAGGGTATCAGATGGCTGTATGTATAAGGACTGTGTATATATAAAAGCTTAAGTTCAATCAATCATCATTACCTAGCAACAGGCTTAAATATTTATTTTGTTGAAGAATTTCTGAGACTATCTTTAATGTTACACTAGGCCTTTTAATTGTTTATTCATCGCAACATTAACCTCTGCTTGCAGGAATTCTTCCAAATTCAGCATTAGGCTAATCAAAAACAGAAACCTCTTGTACTCCAGGGATGTGTAACACTTAATGTAACCACTCCTGTATTTTGCCACGGGAGACTTACAATGCCAGTTGTTTTCTGCTGAGCCTTTTCTTATAGATCATTGTCCCTTCTGTCACCAAGAATGTGACCTGGATTCCTCCTTGATTTGTCAAGGGTCATCATTAGATCTTGATGACTTACAAATATTTGCAAGTGGAAGGGAGAAGTGGTAACAACTGCGGATAAGAACAAAATGGACTACAGAGGGTAAAAAGGAGGGAGGAGAACAAAGAGATGCTTTCTCTTCACCAGTCCTCACCCACATGAATAAAAAGTTATGCAAGCTGATAGAGGGACATTTAAAGAGCTGAACCTCCTGTTGCCATCTGTTCCCTCTCACTGTCATGGATATTGGACAGGAGCTAGCTAGTCAGTGAGAACTTGATAGCAAGTCATAAATCAAATTCAAATTGACTTTAGTGCACCCTTATCTCTTCTTCAGTGACCCAATACCCAATTGATATACAGCACTTACTGACAAGATAAATGAAGCTTTTCTGGTGAAAAAAACAGTCTGCTCAGGCATGTCTTCCTGATACTGAGCAGCTGAGGGTCAGCAAGAAAGGGTAAAGCTTCTGACACTGGTAATTTATGCACTAATTTTGTTGCTGTTTCTGCAGTGCCATGATACCACTGATGTTCATGCACAGCATCGCTGCTTCCTGCAGCAGGAAAAAACTGCAGAAGCAAAAGATGGCCCTGGCAGGTTGCCCCCTTAAAAATGGCCCACAGTGCAGTAGCACCAGCATCTGCAGCCTGTTGGGCTTGCAAATGGACTATTAGAAATTGTCAGATTCAATATTTCTGGGAAAATAGTACGCATCTACTGCAGTCAAATCCAGCATTTGTGAAAGGAACAGAGAACAGTCCATAAGAATGGAAGCTACAGGACATTGTTCATTGACATAGAAGTCTTTATTAGCAATTTTAGCTCTCAGTGGCTTCCAGCAGAGTAGTCACACTTCCAGACCAGAATGTGACATTTCAAGACTTTCATTTCACCAGGAGTTATTCTTCTTGTTCAGCTTCATATCCCCTTGTGCCACCTTGCCAGTTGCATACTTTCCTAACTGCAAAGCTTATCCTAACCCCAAATACCCAGGGGAGAAGTTGCAGCCTGAGCCCCACAGGTCCCGCTACGGGCTCAGAGAAACCTCTGGGGAGCAGGAGCTGAAAGGCCTGGGTCTTTACCAATGGAGACCCCACAAACTGACACACACAAATCTCCTCTCTGGGATTACTTTTTTCTGGAAGAATGCTCCTTCTTGTGTTCCACAGCAATACTAAAACTATTGCTTGAAGATGATGGATGCTGTCAATGAGCTGCAGATAGAGTTATATGGTATGGTGAAAGTATATAAATAGGAAAGCAACAGCTCTTAAGTCTTATGAAGCATATCGCATAAACACCTGAGCATCATAAATAAACAGCTAGCAAAATTTTTCATTAGAAGGAAACAATATCTTTTAATCAGTCTTGTTCTCAGACACTGTCAAAGTATTGTGCTTAGAGTTTTCAGAAAATATCCAAATCAAATTTTTAAAGATAACTGAAAGTGTTAAAGTTTCTCAAGGTTACACAAAACTAAAAGGAGGAAGTGAAATATCAGGCAGTCTTAAAAACCGTTCAGTGCTATTCGCTCCATCTGTATCTTGACCATAATAAACATTTCCTTTCATTTGCATGCTTCTTTTCATGAAAGAAGCCTGGCTTTAGCTTACTTCGAATTGATTCATCTTTGCATATGCTAGTGGCTTGTGTCAGAATAGATTTATTACTTGCTTATCTTTTCTGGACATTTAAGATTTACGTCATCCTGTTGATGAGATTTTCCCAGCAGGCTGTAAGCAAGTCAGACGAAGCATGCAGCCACTTAGTTGGGAGAATTGGTGTGGGATGAGTCAGTACTGCCCTGTCTCCGCAGCCTGCGCCGGTTCGTGATGAGGAAATGACTCCTGTGCCGTACCAGCTCCAAGTCATGCAGTCCAGAATACGGTGAGCTGCTAATATGCTAGTCTGGGATATTATTTTCTTTCAAAGATGAATCTCCTATGGTCAGCACTGAAGATAATAGTTGTTATTCTGCACAGTTCTTTCTGTAGTGAACAGCAATAGCACCAACAGCAGTAAGTATGATTTAAAGTATGATTTAAACAGACATTCATTCCCAATAGCTGAAAGAGAAACATAGCTAGGGGGGAAAACTCTTTTCACACACAGCTATGAATTCAGAGTAAGGCTCTTTCCTTTCTGTGCAATTATTAGATGGCCATAAGGATGCAGAATGGGATCGTACCTTTTCACTGCGCTCTGCTTCACTCCTCTGTGTTTGCCTTCTTTTTGGAGGTGTTGATCAGATGCCAGCAAATATCAACAAAGCAGTTACAGCGCTAAATTAATTCCTGTTGGATTGGTGGGTGCAGAGAAGCACTGGAAAGGCACAAGGGACCTGCCTCGCTGTGCCTGTGCCTCTGCTCTGTACAGCAGCCACAAGGATTCACTCACCCTGCCAGAGCGAGAGGCAAGGGGCTGCTCCTGCTCTCGGGAGCCCTGAGAGAAGCTTTTGCTGCTGAGTGAAGGCAATGGACCATGTTATGGCACTACTCAGCAAGACTACCAAATATGTAGACTCTCCCCACCCTGTGCAGAGAGAGTTTCTTGGCTTTGGATGGATGTGTTTTGCTTTGTTGTTAAAACATTATTTTCTTGGAATTCCTTACTCCTCTGTGCATTTCAGAGATTTACATTTACACTGGGATTTGGATTTATATGTGCTTATCCTAAGTACTATACTTGTAGAAAGAGCACAAACATTGCATTACTCAGTATAAACAGCTGGTTTTACTTGGCAAGGAAAAGAGATGTTTTCCACTGAAAACTAGGAATAGAAACCATGAGAAAAGATCTAGAGCTCAATCATCTCATCTATTCTCTAAATTCCCCCAGTAAAAATCTGGGCTAATTTCAGACTGTCTTCAGTGGAATTGCACCAGGTTTGCAGAAGTAGCATTCAGATTTGTAGTTGCCAGGTCTTCTTGTTTAACCCCTATAAAGAAATTATTTTGTACTAATAGCTTATTGGGAATTTGGGCATTTCCCCCTAGATTTCAAACATATGAATGGAAACTTAGGAAGATAATTTTTTTTGTAATAGTGTGCCTTTTTTTTTTTCCCTGAGAACTGCAAAATGGTGAGTGGAGTTACACGCTTTCAAAATTCCTCTCCAGCCATAGGGTCACCATGCAGCCTCCAGTATTTATAAATCCATGGTTCCCCTCACAGAGAAACGGTTTTTAATATGAACTGTGTGCAAATCTGAAACTTTCTGCTGAATGACCAAACTGTACCCACAGAAATGCAAGCTAGAAGAACCATAGCAGAAATCAGTGCTGTCCTGACATTTTTTTCATGGTAACAGTTCTCATTCTCAAGTCCTTTTCTGTTCCTTCCCATTTCCAGTGTCCCTTCCACAGTCCTGTGTAAGAAGGACACAATAACTTCTCAACACATTTTTCAAGTAGTTTTGATGTCTGACAAAAGTGCTATTTCCATTCCCTTCTGTGCTGTTTTCCATTTAATTTACTTTATGTTTTAAAGACAAACAAGGAGAGTAGATGACCCAAAGTACTCTAGACATTGTGACAGCTCTCTTTCTTGGTTTTCTAAAACCTGAAAACTACTTATTGCAGAAATATAAATTTTTTCAGAAAAAAAGAGCCACAGCAGCCTTTTTGTAGAAAAGTTTTTACTTCGAATTTTGGTGTATAACTGCTTTACTATACTACAGACTCAAAAGACTGTTAAACACTGACAATTTGTAAGTGCTTTGAGTTCTCACAAAAACAGAGTTTGACATATTTCTCTTTGATATTTTAAGTAGCAAGTCTGAGAATATTTTCATGATCCACGTCAGCATTAAGGCACCAGAAAATGCCTGTTTGATGAAAATGCTTGTTACCAAACAAGTGTTTCTTCTTGCTCTAAATTAGTTGACAATTTGGCCTGCTTAATTACTTAATTATCTTTATATCTCAAAACCTCCTGCTTTACTTTCATTTCAGCCAACACACCATTAAATACCACCCTCCCCGTGCTCACAGCTTCCCCTAGCTCTGTGGTTCACTCCTTTCCGATGTGTGTGGGTCTTGCAGTACAATTCTACTGCAAGCCAGCAGCTGGAGGGAGACACTCCCTGACCAGACGCACAGCTTGGCACAAGAGGAGGGAAAGCAAAGCCCACAGTCCGTAGCTGGCTGCTGTGTCCCCCTCTGCAGCAGGGCAGACCTGCTCAGGGCAGGGGGAGGCTCCTCAGCCCCAGCGGTTCCCCCAGAGGTTTGCAGGCTGCTGCCAGGGAGCTGCCTCTGGAGCAAACGCTTGAAGCAGAGCTGCCATTCCAGATCATCCCCTTGAGTTCTGGCCCTGTGTTACTCGAGGGAGAGAGCGTGGAGCGTGGTGGGAGAGCAGCGTGTGCGTGCATGGATGGCCTTGGACTGAGTGCCCATAATGAGCTAGCTGCCAGACTTCTTTATAACAGTGAGTTGTTCAGAGTAAGGTAACATGGGTTTCTTCCCCTAAATTTTACCTTCCTGTAAAACGTATATGTGTCACAACAGTAATTACCAAGGCCTAAACCTTCACTCCTCAAAGACAATTGCCTGGCTCCGAGGAAGCACACAGCATTTCAGAAGGGTGAAGGCCTCTTTCACAGACCAGTATTTGGGTACCTAATGTGTCTTTTTCACTTTCCCCCGACTCTGAAGAATCAGACCTGACTCCTCTCCTCAACATGTCCTAAGTGGTTGTTTTGCAGAGACGAGGAAATGAATCCAAGCGTAGTCAGCAGGAAAATGTGTTATTTAATTAATTAATTATACACTTATATGTCTTAATCCCACAAGGATATTGGTCAGTACCCCATCCACCCCTCAGGGGTGATTGGGTAAGGTCTTAAAACACCCATTACACCAGTGTACCATAAACAAGACTCAGACAAAGGCCAGGTGTCCAGATAGTTATACGAAAACATCTTATTGTTTTCATAGCTTGCATGAGAAAGGGAAGGTTCACAGAGAACACTGCAAGAAGCTGGAAAATCCTTCTAACAGGCTTTTCTGTGTCCACAGTCCTCTTGACACTCTCCAGTGGTTTCTTACTCAGCCTGATCACTGTTTCTGCATGATTTTTAGTTGTCAAACTCTCTTGCTATAGCAAGGAGAACCTTGTGGTGCAATACCCCAGTTTGTCTATGAGTGCAGCCTCAAGAAAAATAAAAGAACTGAGTTGTTTGTATTCAGTTTGATTTTTGTGCACATAACATAATAAAGTAGCTAACCCAGGTCATCAGAACAGTTTTCAAGAAGTGGTATCTTAACCCACCTTGTTGCATATGCCCCCAAGGCAGCCAGCTTAACTGGGCTTTAGCGGATGGTCACCACAATAAGAGTCTTTTACATTCAGCAGTCTCACTGTTTTAAAAGGCTGCACGGTCTTCTGTGGAGCAAAAAATTGATCCTCCTCATCTGTGACTCTGGTACAGCCAATAATAGGTGTTTACTTAAAACACTTTTCCAGTAGCTATATCTTGCAAATAGCTGTTAATTGGTGAGGCTGTTAGATTAAACCTGTTTGTTCAGTAATCATAACTAGGCTAGTAAATACACAGTGTGTCACTCTGTTCACAATATACCTTTCCAAGGAAATAGTACGTGCTGCTGTAACCAACCTATACCTAGGTATTTTGCTACATTTTGAAAGCTTACAGGAGGTAGACTACATGGTGTCTTTTGTTCTTTGCTTAGATAGTACTGGGCCGCTCACAATATGACCGTAACGTTTAATCAAACAAGTAAACATACTTCAAATGAATTCAATTTATCTATAAATAAGACCCATTAAACAAGTATGAGTGCTACAGCCATGGTTTGTTCTCTATGTGGGTGACAAAATAAACAGTGTGAGCTAATATTCACATCAACAGGCGTTAATCAAACAGCCAAGAAAGCTATTCAGCACACCAACGTCCCCCAGCAGTACATGGGGATTTCTGGAGGCTGCTCCAGCTGTGGATTAAAAGCCTGTTCTCTCAAAATTCGTGTTACCCAGAACTGTAATGGTGGTGAAGAGGCTCAGCTGCTTTCTGAGATGGTCTTCACAAGGAAGAAGTGCCACTCAACCAGCCGAAAACAAATGAGTGTCAAGAGCAGACTTCTACCCAGCATGAAGGGACAAAGGTAGGAGAACAGGGTTTTAAGAGTATGCTTCTTCGTATTTCCATTTTATTACATTTTAACCTTTGTAATTATTTATGGAAGGGAAGCATTCTGCTTTCTTCTTGTAAACTTCTTCAGAGTTCAGCTCACTTGGACAGTTTGCCACATGTGCTTTGATATATTTAGTTTCCATATAACGCAATGCCACACACTTGATCTCAGTTTGCTCCATCCTTTGGTTGGAGTTTCTACTTTCTTTTCATTACAAAAAAAAAATTTAAAAAAATTTTCCTGATTTCTTTTTTTTTTAAGAAAACCTGTTTTCAGGGGAGATCATATTTCTTTAGGCCAAACAGTTTATCTATCAGAAAACAACAGAGAAGTTATTAATCTTTTAAATCTTAAGGAAAACTAGAGTTAGCATGTTAATTCTTTTTGATTGGCTTCATAGACAGTTTTACCACAATTGTTTGATTTATTTATACTTTTATACAGAACAAATGAAGTTCAAAATCTATGTGACACATTTATAACCTGAATGGGCTTAAAACCTTTATAATGATGCCCGGTATACACAGTTAAATTGGTGTTTAATTCTTTCTACTGTGAAAATTGAAAATTTGAGTTAAATACTCATCTGGCTGTGCTTTCTCTGCCTTTGGTGTAAATGTTCTGAAAGAAGGAATGACAGGCAGGAAGAGAAGCATGAAGAGACTGACAAAAGTGGAAGTAAAAGATATATGAAGCAATAATTAAAATGAGGTGAAAAAGAGCAGAGATGGTGTTAAATATTAGTAGGCAGAAAAAAAAAAGGGGAAGCAAAAAGCACCCCAAACAGTACATAAATAGACTCCATATGTCCCTTACTGCTGAGAGTGCCTTTGGGTGCACCTTGTCCCTGGCACTCGGGTGCCACTGCTGGCCCTACTTGCAAAATCCCTCTAATATAACACAGGGTGTTGGTTGTAGCTGTCAGGGTTTTGCAAGCTGCAGTTTATCGTCTATGTTTGTTTAGCTTCCAGTGCTATGGTGTGGTTGTAATAACATTTGGTTTAATATGGGAAAGAAATTACTGCTTTTAATTGTGTTCTATCCAGAATAACCAGAGGCAACTAAATCCCAAAGCAAATGGCTTAAATCAGTACTGGCTGAATTGCCACGTCAATATTTTTCTGACAACCATTTTGTACCATAACCATAGTGCTACTGAATAGCGTATGCAAATGATCTTTATTTTTCACAATAACACTACCTTTCTGTTATTTAAAAGAAAAACAGATTTTTCGAAAATAAATATTGCTTGTCATTGCTTGCTTTCTTTAAAAGTTTTCATAAAAAGAGCAACTTGCAAAAGGGACATGCTACTTCCTACACAAGAGCACAGTGATATTTGTGTCCTGAGGTGCAAACTAAACCTATGTTCTGAAAATGTTTCTCTCCATGTTTGTGCCTTAGCTAAAAACAGATTAATATAATCATAGCAATGCTAAACTACTAGCACTGAAAAGAACTAGAGCTCCACAGAAAGAAACATTTGCTTATACAGCAGATAATGTTTCAGATTAGTCAGATTCTTCCATTTTATTTTGTCAGCAAAAGGGCAGAATTTTTTTCTCTCCTCTTAAATCTTTTCCTTACATCTCTATTTACAGCTAGAGCCTGCAAGGATTTTCCAGTAAAACTGGAACTGTTCAGTCATCACTATCAGGACAGGGCTGGAGGAGAGGTCAAGCATGGACTCCCCAGCTTTAGCCTTCTGTTTTAGACTTGTAGGTTTTAGACTTACGTATCAAAAAAATAAGCTGAGGGAGCTTCAGAATTTAAAATTACTGATTTTCAAGAGCAAAGTGAGAGATACAGGATTCCAGCCAATATTGATGAGGAAGACCAGGACTGAAAGCAGAAGCAGGAAATATTGAAAAGGGCTTCTCACCTGCCCACTGGACAAGGCATTGTGCAGTGCAGACCCCTGAGAGTCAGTGCTGTCCTGGTGTGAGGACACCCCATTATGCAGTTTATTTCATCAAAGGAGATTCCCATTTCTAGGGAAGTCAGATGATAAAAGTGTCATTCTGCTAAAGGTAATTACAAAATTGTTTCATAAATAACGAAATGTGAATTTCCTACACATCCAGCTAAATGAAGGTGTTTACAGTGCCCTTTTCTTTTCCTCTCTGCAGCTCTTCCCATCTAGAAAATGGAAAACCAGTCGTAAATGTACCTCAGAATTAGGAAAAACAGTACCTGTGCTGCATACCTTTGTGGATTTGAGACCCCAGTAAGGATGCAATTGTGCTGTGAATCCGTAAATGGCTCTTGCATAAGGAGCAGCTGGTCAAACAGTGTCCGTGTTTCCATGTACAGCTTCATGGTTTGCATTATTCTGGCCACAGTGGTTGGAAATTTGGCAGTTATCATCTCAATATCACATTTCAAGCAGCTCCACACACCTACGAATTTCCTGATACTTTCAATGGCTACTGTAGACTTCCTGCTGGGATTCTTCATCATGCCTTGCAGTATGGTGCGCTCTGTTGAGCACTGCTGGTATTTTGGGGAGTTCTTCTGCAAGATCCACACAAGCATAGACATTATGCTGAGCACAGCTTCTATCTTCCATCTTTCCTTCATATCCATCGATCGTTACTATGCTGTGTGTGACCCTTTAAGATACAAATCAAAGATAAATACTTTTGTCATCGTGGTCATGGTGTTCATAAGCTGGATGATCCCTGCTGCTTTTGCTTTTGGGATGATCTTTTTAGACCTAAACTTGAGAGGGGCAGAAAAGATTTATAATCATGTCCATTGTGCAGGAGGATGCTTTCTCATTTTTAGTGAAATTTCAGGTATTGTGGCCTCCGTAGTGTCTTTTTACATCCCTGGATTTGTTATGCTGTACCTCTATAGGAAAATATACTCTGTAGCCAAGAAGCAGGCAAGCTCCATTGATGCAATTAGCAAAAAAAAGATGCAATTTGAAATGAAGCACCACATTTCATTCTGCAGAGAAAGGAAAGCTGCTAAGACATTAGGCATAATAATGGGAGTGTTTCTCATCTGCTGGACTCCATTCTTCTTCTTTACAGCTACCAATCCATTTATGAATTACGTGATACCTCCTGTTCTCATTGATGCTTTGGTTTGGTTTGGCTATTTAAATTCTACACTTAACCCAATTGTTTATGCATTTTTTTACATGTGGTTTCGCAGGGCATTGAAGATTATTCTGTTTGGAAAAGTTTTTCAACAGGACTCTTCCAGGACTCATTTGTTTTCAGACTAACATGCTTTAAATGGTTGGGTTCATGGCTTTGAACTTCTGCCTGGAGGCTGAACTCCCAGATGTAAGAACTGTGAAGGAAGGAAACACCTATTTGTCTGCCTATTTACCAAATGTAGTTCAAGCAGATAAGCAACCATTGTGCTTTAGGTATCCTTTCATTCCAGATTGGTTTTGCATGTGGTCTTTTGATTATTTCTATTTATTTGCAATGCACAGAAGAGCAAGACTTCCATTTAAAAAGCTTACAGCAGTTTATATCCCTGATCTTCATAATTAAAAAACTATTCTGACACAACAGACTAATTTCTTGAACAAGGTGTGTTTATATCACAATATTTGTGTTCATTTCTGTTCTCCTCTAGAAAGAGCAGAAAAACCTTTTCCTTCGAATTTCTTGGCATCTTTGACTAATAACGCAAAGCTCTCCAAGTTTTGTCCTTCCCCTTCCATATGTGTGCAGAGCTCAAAACAGGCCAATAACCAGCCATATGAGCACACTCCATGGAGGGAAGGAGAGGCAGAGAAAAGTTGTGCTGCTCTTTCTGTTTCCATTTCGAATAGTACTTGTCACTTGTGAGTTTGTCACTTAAAGGCTTTGCTGCTTGATGAGATCAACAGCATGTTTAACGAGATCAAAGATAAGAAAAAATATGAAGTGAAAAGCAATTGCAAAAAAGCTGCATTGCACCTAAGAATGACAGAAAATTAGGTCTATCTAATGAATGTTTAGATGTAAAACATTATTTGCTACTTTGCATCTTAGAGAACTTTTTTTTTAGCTTGGACATATTGTTATTTTGTCTCATGGCAATGCTGTGACAGCTTTCGAGGAAAACATATAGAGAATTGTGAAGAAATCCTGTGGTTGAACTCAGCTGTATTACGAAGGAACAGTACTGGGAGTGGGCAGGAAATTATTAGTATCTCAGAAGAGACCATGGAAAGAAATTGATGACTCTGTACTGAAGTAAAAGCTGTACTCAGCAGTATGTCCTCCACTCTTGTTGCTTGTAAAAGTGCATCATATGTGTTTCTTGTCTTTGTTTTCTGTACTTTGAAGAGCACTGAAGCACTCTGCCGAAAAGCTTAACAGTTGAATGATGATACATTTCAGCAGGGCAAAGTATCAGGATCTGAAACTGTCTCTTTTACTGTTTCATTGCCATCTTGTAAAGTTTGCACTCCTAAAAATGACATGAAAAGGAACAATGAAATACATATATCAGCACTTCTGCTGTGGATCCTTGCTAATGACAATATGACTATTTTAATACTTAATCTCACAAAAATAAAGCAAGATAAAATTTTAAAAAATCTCTTTCGGATACATAATGGGTAATTCTTTTCTTCCTTCATCTCCAGTGTGTCTGGCCCTGATGTAGTTAATATTCTCATGCTCAGTGTTACTTTCTGAAATAACATGCCTGATCACTTAGACACTTTGATCTCACTTGAAGTAACAATTTCGGAAGTGCTGCCAGGTGATACCTCCTTTCATCTGGTCGTATTTTAGATTGAAGGAAAGATAGATCCTCTATGACAAATGGTGCCCATCTAAGGCATTTTAAAGTATATTTAGTAAGGTCAGCACATATCAACGTAGTCCCTTCAGGAAGTCAATGAAGTTCTTTCTTTTCCCTCCTTCCTTATATCCCTGTCTATGTCCCTGAAAATCTGGAAAAATTACTGTGTTTCCAAACAATTCCAGCTCTACCAGAGTTTACAATTGGTAATTTTCTTTTCATAACTTGTTCTGGCATCTCTCAGGCATTGTTTTCTGGTTGCAGGAGGACTTTGTAGATGAGTAGGATCCCAACTTCCTTGCAGGACAGACTGTAGTTAAATAGAGCATGTCCCTGCAGGCAGTACCTAGACCCTACTGCAAAGCTAATTCTTATAAACCCATGGAAACCAGAGCCACACTCCTGAAGTGAGAAGAAATGTGAATAAAGACATTCTAATAGGTAGAGCAGAAGCCATGCATGCAAGTAAAGCAAATTAAAGAATTCATCACTACTTCCCCTCTGCAAAGCAGATCTTCAGCCATTTGAGGAAAGCAGGGCTCCACCATGTGTAATGGTTACTCGGAAAAATGAACACTGTAACTCCCAACACCCCAGTTCCTCCTTCTTCCCCCAAGGATTTTATTGCTGACCACAACATCATATGGTGTGGAGTATCTCTCTGGTCAGCTGGTATCAGATGTCCCTTCCCAAACTCTTATGCACCCCCAGGCTACTCAAAGAGAAGGCGTTAATACTGCATACGCACTGCTCAGTCTTAACTTAAATGAGGGTTGTGTGTGTTATCAACATTGTTTTCATCACAAATCCAAAACATAACACCACACAAACTACTATAAAGAAAATTAACCCAATCCAAGCCAAAACCAGTAGATAGGGCATCCAAACATTGTGGCTGCACAAGATCAACAGAATCTATTTAGTGTAAATAGAAATAGTAAAAAAAATTTCAGTGTACAGATCAACAACTCTCTGGGCCGACCAGTCTAGCCAAGGTGTCACCAATATTTATTCTCTGCAGAATTAAGAAGGAGTTTCCATACACAGATTGCTGGTGACCTTCACCTGCACCCAGAAGGCCATCTCCTTGTTCTTAATAAACTAAAATACAAGCCAGCTTTGTGCATGGCCCAACTCAGAAAGTTTCAGAAATAACTTTTTCCTCTGGTGTCCTCTTACCTAAAGGTGGCACTTTCCCAAAGAGCCTCCTTGCCTTCTAATTTAGAGAGAGCCTTCTCTGGCCCAGTGACTGTAATGAAGTCCCAGGTTACTTTCTCTCATTAGCTCTAATCGCAGACAGCACAAAGCTGTTTCTCAGTGTGAGGGTGATGTGCAAATGAGATGTGTTAATGAGGCCACAGGGACTCTATTTGAACACAAGACATGGATAAATTAGGAAAGCATTAGAAAAATGCCTCATGCTGTTGTTCAATCAGATTACGAGTTAGGTGTGGTGGAGGAGAATATATGTTACTGCAAACTCAAAGTATCATAATGCAAAGGAAGTGCAAAGGATATTGTCAAATTCCTTATCAACACATTTAATTAATGGCCTTGTTAAACACTTCCCAGATGGCTACCTTTTGCCAAACAAATTATTCCCCTGTGGGTGATTTCAGATGTTTTAATGTCCCCAAAAATTTGTGCAAAGCAATTACTCCAGCATGATGAAAGGCTCTGTTTCACCAGTAAACTTATGTCTGTTCCTTTTGTCACCAGTGAGGACCGTTTGCAATGTCACCTTCTTCCCACACTTTGTACGAAACTGACGGCAAATTTCAGAGTCCTGAACTGCTGCCTGTATCCTGCCTTAGTGCCTCATGTTTTGGTGTAGCACCTTGTGCATGGTGCCACCTGTGTCCAAATCTCATGGTCTTTCAGACACCAGAGGCAGGAGGATGGGAAAAGAGGAGAAGCACAAACTGTCCAAGCAGGACCCTTCTGGAAACCTCACAAAGGAAAGCGTCACTCCAAAATGGAGTATTTCAAACTCCTAGGTAAAAAAATACATTAGTGCAGTGTTCAAACAGAAAAACTGAGCTGTCAAAATGTGTAAATATTGCAAAATGTATGGCTTTTCTTAAATCATTAACTCATCTAGGCAGTGCACACTGTGCACTCTCTGTCCTCTACAATGCATTTATATCCATTCAACAAGGGAGAAAATACTGGATGCAGTCAAACATAAGACACTGTGTTCTACAAAATTCTTTTACTTCTGCAGATTTTCTGGTCATCTTCATTATCTACGATGCTACTTCCACACACTGCACTTAAAGACTTAATTCATAAAAAGACTGTGTCTACCTGCAAGCACTTTTTGACTAATCTCTTTTCATTAAACGCAGACTAAAGTTTATTAACTTCTATGATGAAATGACTGGCCTGGTAGGCAAAGGGAGAGCAGGTGTTATTATCTACGTAGTCTTCAGGAGGGGTCTCAACACTTTCTCTTGTAAGATTTTCATAAAGAAGGTGATGAAGTATGGGCTGGGTGAGAAGACAATGAAGTGGATTGAAAACTGGCCAGGCCCAGAGGGTGCTGATCATCGACATGAAGTCTGACTGAAGGCCAGCAACCGATGTTGTACCCTAAGGGTTAATGCTAGGTCCAATCCTGTTCAACATCTTCATTAATGATCTGGATGATGGGGCAGAACGTAGCCTTTCAACCTCAACAATTCTGTGATTCTGTGATTCTATGACATTCAATTCCCATAATATTTAATGAGTCTTGCATAATGTTAGACGGTCTTGCATAACAGGTACATTTAATTTCCTACTTTGTAGGTTTTAAAATAAGACCTTTTCACCTTCATGCTCCCACTTTAAATCCAACTAGCTGCATGGGTAATTGAAAATGTTTCTATGAAATGATTATGCAACAGCCTTTGTAAAACAAATTAATTTCTTAAGAGACTGGATCCACAAGTAACTTAGACAATGGGACCTCCACAGCCTGCTCCTAGATGTCTCGACTTCTTATTTCCCAGAGGTGTAGGAAAAGTCAATTTCCTTAAACACTGGGTGTTCATAGCATACAGACTAAAAGTTATCTGTCACTTAGAGAGGGATCACTGAAAATAAAGTGCATCCCATACCCTTTGGACTTCCTCAGTTACCAACAGGAGAAAACAAATCTTTGAGAAAACTTGAGCTTGTCTTTTTCTATTGTTGCTTTACTGAAGGTAGCCCAGAGGAATAAAAGCAGTTAGTAAAAAGTAATCAAATAGTTCTCTTCAAATTAGTATTTAAGCCCAACTTGGAAATCATGAGGCACAACATGACTTGTGTTTACCTTAAGTCACCAAAAGAGCTCCTCTATACATGAGGGTAAAAGAATTAATAGAGCAAACAAAAATAATGGTGTTGGGAATACAGACACTTGGCTTTCTTTATCTCCCACTGGTGTAAACCCCACATATGTCCATACATATGTTTAGCTCAAAATCTACCGGGATTTAAATGTAATGTCATAAAAGAAAAATAAATCCCCATATTTCATTAATCTGAGCCAGTTTACGGAGGGGATCTGCCTGTTACCCACATTGCAGTTTTGCAGAACAATAGCAAAACAGAAAAACGTCTACTCAAAGAATTTATTTATGGCATTATTAAGAGATGCAGGGAGGATTAGCCTTAAAAAATGGCTGCCCATATCTATTTTTAATCTTTTGATGCACAATTTCTGTATTTTCTTCCTTCCAGGGTGATACCTCTTGGAAAAAAAGGTCAGTGGTCTGAGCTGCTTCCCATGTTCCTTTTAAGTGCTTAAACTGCTGTGGAGAAGAATATTTCTTTCTGCTTCTGTTTCTAAATTTGCTCTTTGTCCAAAACAAGTTATCAGGAAAAGAGGTGGAAGAAATGGGTCCAGTTCTCCCCAGAAAAATGAAAGGATTTTTTTGCCCCTTGAAACTATTCACTACTGTATTCATTTATAAATACTGCAGCTGGACCACAGTCTATTACAGGAGATAAACCTCAATCTATCTCCACACCCTTTTAGTCAGTGGGATTATAGTGATAGAAAACAAGTGTATATGTAGGGGCAGAAAAGAATATTTCATATCATACCAATTTTACAGCTGATTTCCATCAGTTGTGTTCATTGCTGGTACTTTGTGATGCACAGCAGGTGAGTTTAGCAGCATAAATAATTTGGTAAGTGGGTGTTTGGCAACTGATTTTTAATCCTTTAGATGAGCATCTGGGTGAGTAAGTCATTAACTGAAATCTCAGGAAGGCTGAGGTATACCACCTTGCATAACATTTCTCCTATGGAAAAAAAATCAATATTCTAAGAGACACATAAATCCTGTGTACTATTTACAGACTGAAGTGACTTGAGGGGTTTCTTTTTCTATGCAAGCTTTTCTTCTATCACTTTAAATTTACTGTTATTATGATGTATACAAAACACAAGAACCATATTTTACAAAATGCTCCAGATACATATCAAAATGTATATTATCATATAACTTAGTTAATTTAAGAGGTAATTAAGTTTTCAACTTAACTCTTTCAACTTTCAACTGCTTTGTTTTAAGTATTATTTGCAATTAATTTTATAATAGCTTCCAGTTACTAAATTTCAGGTACCATTTCAGAAGAATAATTGATTGTCGTTGGTCCCTATTTAAGCCAAGAGAAAATTTACTTCTGAATTACTGCATTTCATTTAGTAATAAAGTTCATGCTCTTGACTTACTTTGTCTTGTATTCTCATGTTAGGATTTGGAATGTTTTGGAAACTTGTGAAAATTAAATCTGCTGATGGAACTGCACTTCTAAAAGAAAAGTCTAATAAAGGATTGATTATGTTTTCTCCAAATATCTCAAAGGATTTGACTGATTGCTCTGCGTTTGGAAACAGATCCTGTCCTGAGAACTTTAGATCAGCGGGAGTACGAGGAGTAATGTATTTATTCATAACAGCAGTCTTCATTGTCACCATTTTTGGGAATCTGGCCATAATCATTTCCATCTCATATATCAAGCAGCTTCATTCGCCAACCAATTTCCTCATTTTATCCTTGGCTGTCACAGATTTCCTGCTGGGCTTTGCCATTATGCCCTACAGCACGGCAAGGTCTGTAGAGAACTGCTGGGCTTTTGGGATTATATTCTGCAAGGTTCATTACAGTTTTGACCTGATGCTCAGTTTAGCTTCCATTTTCCATCTTTGTTCCATCACCATGGATCGATTTTATGCAATCTGCCACCCTCTGCATTACTCCAGCACCACGACCGCCACGGCCATAAAACAAACCGTAGCCGCGTGCTGGTCAGTGCCCGCTGCTTTTGCTTTTGCTGTGGTTTTCTCAGAAGCTTATGCTTCTGGAATCGAGGGCTATGAAATGCTGATTAAATGCTCAGGCTTGTGCCTGATTGTGTTCAACAAACTGTGGGGGGCTTTTTTGTTTACAGTTGGTTTATTTGCTCCTGCTTGCATTATGACAGGGATTTATGTTAAAATTTTTACAGTCTCCCAAAAGCACACATCGGAGTTGAGCCTGGCACACAGGCTCTCAAAAAATAATAAGAAACATGAGCTTTCTAAGAATAAAGACAGGAAATCTGTTAAGACTTTGAGTATTGTTATGCTGGGTTTCTTAGTATGTTGGTTTCCTTGTTTTTTGCAATCTTAATTGATCCATTTTTAAATTTTTCTACTACTTTACCTCTGTTTGATTCTCTAAACTGGCTTGGGCATCTAAATTCTTTCTGCAATCCATTAGTATATGGATTTTTCTATCCGTGGTTTCAGAAAACGTTTAAATATATCTTAAAAGGCAAAATATTTAATCCACATTTTCATACAGTAAAAATTTTATCTGAAGATCAGTCACAGTAATAGCTTCTACTAGTGAGAGTAGCTCTAGAAAGGAAGAAGAAACAGTGGATTACTGAATATTCATGTTTCAATATGAGTGCAATATGGATTTTATGAGTTAGTCCTGTAGAATTATCTCATCTAATATTTCTTTAATAAATTAGACCCATATGATATTTATTTATTACTTGATTTCACTCTTAATGCCTTGATAGTGTTTCAGAAGTATAGGTCTTTCTAGAATCTCTTAATGCCTGAGTTTGTTTTTCTTTTTAATTTCAGAAATATTTACATACAGGCCATAAACTCAATATTTCACCTAATCTTCTAGTTATGCAGCTAATCTTTCTTAGGGTTCACTCTTAATAACCCTAAACTGAACATATCCCAGGCTCACATAGTAAGAATTTGTCACCCTTTGATGAAGGGGACATTAGCAGATGTATAGTCTCCTGCTATTCCCAAGCAAATAGAATGAGAGCGTAATTTTGGCTTGAAGTCAGTCTTTTCCCCTGAAAACAAAAGAATCAGGCTTTCACCCTCTATCCTCCACGTGCTTCATACTTGGGAAGGAGTACTCAGGAACCAGAGCATGGCTCGCACTCAGCTCTGTGCTTGCCTGGTCTTTGTTTAGATGTCAGGCTCCAGATGTTGTAAAATATGCTTGCTGACAGCTCACCGCACCTTCACACTGAACGGGAATCTTAATTTAGCTCCTTGCCATGCTGAGCTCCCTCTGAAGTCAGAAAGAGGCACTGTCAACATTCACATCAGTTACATGTTTAAAATAAGCTTAACTGAGTTTTCTTCAGTGAATGCAGCCACGGCAATGTTTTTATTGTGAATTGTACCTCTAACTTACCTTTTGCACTACGCAAACAGTGTATACTCTACCCTTATTAAAGAGTGAGTACCAAAAAGCCATCCACGTCTATCCACTTGTTGGCTTATCACATCTGCACTAGTGTGCCATGCCAGTGATGGATGCTTGTTCTGTTTGCTGAAAACTTTTTAATGGATCTGTGATAACATGAACACGTGCTATTTTGGATCTGGAGAATTCCAGTTTCATGCCAACCCCGAAACACTTACGACAGGAAGGATCTGGAAGGCCACAGACTTGTCTGGAGTGTTATGTAAGGCTCTCACCTTTCCCAGTAGAAACATAAACCCCTGAGGTCTTTAAGCTGACACAACTACTTCCTTTGTGCACAATTGTCACTAGCTGAACAGCCAGACCAGGGAACAGAGTAGGGCTGGATGTAATAAAGTCTTTAGGCACCTGGAAGGCAGATAATATGTTGTCCCATACCATTGCTCCATGCATGCCCAGGGAGACCCCTGGATTAAACACAAGGGCAGCCGGAGCGGTGCTCAGGGAGAGCAAGATAACTGAAGCAGGCTGTTCGCAGCCAGTGACTCAGCCCTGGAGAGCTGGACCTCCAACACAGCCTAGCCCTCACTTTTATAGCCTGTGCTGTTGCCTCAGGTTTGTCTAAACTCATCTTAATCTGTTTTTGCTCCTGCAGTGTGTTCCTGGAGGCCAGCTCTCTGGGGAAGCAGAGGGCAACCTTTGCATAAACCACCTTTCACACAACACCGTAGTGGCCAGGGTACCATCTGAGATTTCACCAGGAACTTTCTGGTTTCCCTTTTGGAGCTGAGCCACATGAAATACACAGCATTTGGGGGTGATACATAGGGCCTGCAGTGTGTCAGCTGTGGCAGGTGAGCTCTCTGCAGCAGAGAGGGTGTTGCAGCCAGCTGTGCCAGGTATTGTCTGCAAGCAGCTCAACCTGGCTTCTTCAGAGGAATTTACATGCCATTAGATTTGTCTTTGTGTTAAAGCTGCTCCATGATGGGTTTTTATTGAAGGTTAACAAATTATATATGGTCCCCGATATCCTCCCAGCAGTGAGACCATGAGTCAAATGATGGATCACAAAAAATTATATATAACACTGGTCTCAGAGACAACTACAGGTCCTTTTTAAGTGTCTTCACGTTTGCTGCCAGCAGTATTTTCCACTGTACAGCTATTTTGCAGAGTTTAAATCAATTCTGTTATTTGCACAAGAACATGCTACATTAATGTTAGGTGTCTAAGTCTCTAAATACACATTTAGATATTTCTGAAAGCACTTCTAAGTATTAAATGTCTAGCTGGTGACACACAGTGCAATTGGAGACATTTAAGTAATGATTAAATTACTTCATTAACATACAGCATAAATCATTTAGAGTCAACCCAGTACATTACATCTCCTACAATGACAACTTTTGTCTCAGACAGCACAACTTCAGGGAACAATCTTGACCTGTCTGTGAGGTTTCAGTGTGTCATGTTCTTCTGCGTGTTCAGTGTGTGCCCTTGGATGTTAAATGAGTATCTACTTAGCTAGTTTTGCTAAACAACTTGCAACCTGTCAGTAGGTCCTTAGTAGTTCTTCTGGCCAAGGGCTCTTGCAGATCTGTCAGATGGTGTAATTTGGCTCCTGAGTGACTTTGTGGCATGCTATGCTGTTCTGCCTGCTCTTAAGCCTGATGCTGGCGCTAAACTTGCTGCTAAAAAACACGCCACTGCTTGGCACGAAACCTAGCACACCAGAATAAAAGGGATTTTTTTTTTCCTGTGGACCACACCTGCTGGTGCTCAGGAGAACCTAAGTGCTTGTGTTGGTTTTTTTGTTTTGTGTGGGGTTTTTTTTGTTGGGGGGAGGGGGGGTTGGGGTTTTTTCCTGAAACACATACTCATACCGTAATCTATTTTTGCACACTACACAGTGGACTGTTTTAGCATGAATTCTGGTCTATATCAAATCTAGATGGTGTTCTTATTGCTCAGGGAATCAGCCAGAAGGGTCAGGATGTCTTGATTCCAGCAAGAACTGATGTTGCCCTCAGCAGAAGAGCAATTCTGGCTTCAGGAGGAAGTTCAAGCCTCCGTATCCAGACGAGGGCTACAGTCTGAGAGCACTTCCATGACCCTTTTCCTTTCTGGTACATCCCAGTTTGAACATGCAGAACAGCTAGATGTGGTTAAGAGCATCCCAACCAGGAAATCCGCACTCAGCCTCCCTCTTGCAATGCCTCAAACAGCAACATTCAGAGTTCTATTCAAAGCCAATGATTTTTATTCCAAAAAGTGCTATATTTTTATTGTCAAATGATTTGCAGCTCAGGAACTCGCAGGTATATCTGCGGTGCCTGCTTGTGGTCAGAATAGTTAAATTCTACTTTTTTATTTTAATCTTTTTTGTCACAGCCTAAACATTGAGGAAGGATTTCCTACCCTCTTGTGGAATCCACAGGCAAAAGCAGCTTTAACAAAAAGGATCAGCAACACCTTATAATAAGACAGGGTTAAAAAAAAAAGTTATATCCTTGGGTTACAAAAACACTGTCTAAAAACTTTGAGAAATAGATTGGTTTACTTTTGCAAGCTCTGTGTTGATTTTTATTTTACACCTTAATACTGCAGAACACTTGACAAATATTTAACATAAAGCTCCAAAATTAATTCTTCAAGATTTAAATTTAAAATTTTGGTTTACAGATATTAATTTTTCTACTCAAAACTAAAATATGCCAAAGAAGTCACATAATTTCAGGTAAATTAGTGCTTAATAGCATCCATTTTTCAGTTACAATATTTTTTGACAAAAAAACCCCGCAACATTTTAATCAGCTTTAGTGAAAATTAAGCAAATGAAAGTAGCTGTTCCAAGAAATTCGTGACAAAAAGGCATATACAACTATAACAGTAATATATTACAGTAATTTATTTATTCTTCTGTTTAAAGAACCTAATCAAATTATCTTCCTTCTGGATCAGTTGCGTGTCAGCCTTCATGGCTGCAGCAGCAACAGAGCATTGATGAAGCATTACAGGGAACACTGACATAAAAAAAATGATGTGCAGTTTCTCAAAAGACAGTAATGAATCTTTTTAGCTGTATGTAAACCAAGAACATTCCAGTTTTCCCTGTAAGAAAGGAGGAATGTTTTCACTTTTATTTTTAATTACTCATTTCTACCAAAATGAAGGATGGAGAAAAAAGAGGACTCCAGGCTGCTTTGGGTTTTATTTAATAAGAGAAAGGATAGTTAAACACACACAAAAGAGCAACCTGTTAGTGCTTTGGGGTGCAGACTAGACCAAGATGGAGAAGAGGAAGGGAGCCTTTTGAAGCAGGAGGGGAGATAAAAACAGGCAAGTAGGTTCTTTTACTCTGATTTAGCACAGCTTTCTCCTGCTCCATGCCATCAAGCAGAGGCTGTCACTGCAGCAGGTTGCAGGTGACACCAGTTGGGAGGGAGGCAGCTGGCCTCAGCCACCAGCCCCCATCAGAACTGTTCCCCATCCTGCACTTGGGATCCTACCCTCAGACACTTTCGTTTCAGAGCCTGTGCATGACTGAAGGTTACTGACACTGCAGGTACTCAACCAAGAGCCAAGAGCCAGATTTTGTCCCCTTGTCCTTCAGATCAGATGTTGATTGACAGAACTGTCACAGCACATGTGACTGTCATATTTGTCTCTAGACCTGATGTAACACTGTAATCATAATTGTTGAAAGGCTCTTCTGAAGACATAAAGATATGTTTTAAATAAATCAGGAGAGGCAAGATTTGACTCAAAGAAGGGATTGTGTACTAAAGGACATCTTTTTCCCAAGAAAACTTTCCCCAACACATCGTTTTCTTCAAGTAATTGTTATATCTGGTTTTCTTCCTGAGGACTGACTGTGTTGCAATACTTTGTTGAATACCTCAAGCTGCCAAATCATGACTTCATCCAGCCTCTGGACCTCACAACTGGTAGAGTATTCGTTTGACTTTTTAAGATTTCAGGGCCCAGAAATGCAAAGCATGGGTTTAGCCCCTGTGCTATGTGCACGTACAGGTGGGGAACCATCTTGTCCAAAATGGTGGGAAATATGTCTGTGAGTGCTTCCATCCATCGTCTCCAGAAATCCACTCTCCCACCAAGTTTCTGGTCTGCTCCATTGTCAAAACTGACATTTCCTCTGTGTCATGTTATGGCCCACAGCACAGCCAGCTCCATGAAATCTGGCTGGTACCTTGGGGCTCCCTCCTGCAAGCCCTGCAAACTCTGCACATCTTGTGATGCAGCTGTGTGTAGCACCTCACCTTCCTGTTGGACTTCTCTCTCTTGACTGTAATTATACCATCTTTCACCCACTGCATTAGATCACCAAAACTGCCATCCCTATGAAAGAATTTTCTTAGATAGCCTGTCAATTTTATTCTTGTTCACCTTTAGCTTGGTTTTCTCAGGGTTAAACACTAACTGGTTTGTTTAGATTTGGTTTGGTTTTTTTGCTGTTGTTGTTGGTTCATTGGTTGGTTTTGTTGTTGTTCTTGACTGTGTTTCTCCAATAGCTGATATTTTTACTAACTTTTCAGCACCTAAGAACTTGTGCAATGCCACCTTCTGGATGGATGATTTCAGTTCTGCCTGCAGGTCTATAATTTATGCTTTATCATTTGAATAAAAAAACCTTTGAAAATAGTCATTGCGGTTGCAATACTCAGACTGCTATTTTCTGTGAACTCTACTGCCTTCCTGTTGTATTCATTATAAATTAATTAGCAACTCCTGGAATTACTTTCAGAAAACTTTGCAAATATTTATATAGGTTCTTTTATGTTTTCAGTATTTGCATTTACTGTCATATACAGTAACAGGTAACCTATGAGTGGACTTAGATTCAACAAGATAATACAATAACCTAAGAAATGTCATGCCAGTTTCTAGGAAATGACCCAGCACACTGAAACATGTACAGGATATGTTATCCAGATTCTCTGCTGTGTGTACAGAGTCACAAGTTACATGGCCAAGACACTGAAGAACCATTGTATCTATGAGTCAGTGGAAACACTCATGCTTAAGTCACATGAGGTAGTTATTTAGATATCGTTGCCTGAAAATTAGCACCCTAGTCACACCAATATTTCCAAACAAATTAGGGGATGAGAATGGAGCCAAAACTTTTTCCAGTGTAAAACACTTCGTAATCTTTACCTACTCACAGGACTGCAGACATAGTAAACCAACCTCATATCTGCTTTTATAAATGTAGTTTTTCATTCTGTAGCTGAAAAATATTTTAAATGTGGGTTGATTTATGGTATGATGGTCTACTTTGTGAAAAACTGCCTGCCTCTCCATGTGCTGCACTGCACTGCTTATGCAAATAAGTTATCATTAGGAAGGTGGGTACATTCCCTCAGAGGAATTAAAGGTTAGATTTTCAAAAAGGGAGTAAATGAAATATAAATAAAAACACTATCATACTTGTCAAAGGTTGCATGGGCAAAACTGCAGCTCTGTCTTCCCAGTGGTTACTGCACTGTGTCCCTTTCCCACAGAAAGGATGCCAAAGTGATGGCTGGGTGCTGCCATGCAGCTCCTCTAGTGTGTGAGTACAGAAGGAAGATGACCCTGTTTGGTGATGCAGGACATTCTGGTGCATCTGGCTTTTCTAATATTATGGGCTGATCATTTTTTTTCTCAGCCCATAATAATGGTGATAATGATTTTTATTTCTCATTGTGACAATTTAGCAGGAATCAATATCTCATTCAAGCAATGAGACCAGCAGTGCAACATGGTCCACTCAGGGAGGAAGAAGATATGTTTCTACAGAGTTTGAAAATGATGTTTAAAGTCTGTGGAGCAGCCCTGGACCAGAACATCACCTCTAATCTCACAGACTCACCACTGGACGAGCAAGGAAGGAATTGCAGGCAATTATATTGGCCATTTCTGCTTCCTTTGGTGGAAATTGCAGGGAGTGAGTGATATCTGCACAGCCTGGGGCCAGCGGTCTGGCTGCAGGTCAGGGCTGCGCAGGTGCCTGGAACCAGCAGAATATGGGTGATGGGGAGGTCTGCTTCAACCTGCCTTGCTCTCTCCTGCCCCTTGCCCAGGCCACTTCAGCCACCTCTGCCCTTTTTCTACCACTAAAACCCTGTTCAGGGTAAAAAGGCAGCTTTGCATGGGCCATATCCAGGTGGTTGGTTTTTGGTATTTGGTGCTTTCCACAGGCTGGACTACTTGGTGGCTTGTATTTATTTTGTTCTGCCAGTTCTGTGAAGCACACCACCTTACCTTACCCTCTCCCTTCCTTTTCTGTCAGCTTAAAATATCCTAAGTTTCTAATTTTTCTTCTGAAATGTGAATTAACAAGTCCTATTAACACCTTGCTTGTTTTGGTTAGATTATTCCCAGCTGACTTGTGTTTTGCTCACGGCAAACAACAGCAAAGGGAATTGGGAACTCTGGAGAATTGGTTGCACCTGCAGAACTCTTGTGCAGTTTTGGGATTACTTTTAACACCTGTTATTAATTAATTCTTCTGCAGGGAACTATTGAACTAAAGGCTGTCACATTCAACTATTCAACTCTTTTCTATGTGTATTTTGGCATTTTCTGTCAATATTTTGCAATTCCTCTACTTCATCACTAACCACTAAAAACTGCACTTAGGGTTCACAATCAGAAAGAAGTTTGGACAGAAAAAAAAAGAAATAGAATGTTTTGAATATGATGAACTATTGGGATTTTTCACTTTATTATGGGATTAATATCTGCAAATTTGTCATAAATAAAAAAGAGACAAAGGATAACAAGATCAATAAATTGAAAGAAAGAACATTTCTTTTGTATTAAGACAATCCTAGAGTGAAGTAAATACACAAGTTGTTAATTTCAAAGATAAGAGACAAAATATCTGAATTTATTCTTTCTATCAACTTTCTGAACTAAATTATTCTGCTTTTAATCCTTCTCTAATTCCTCATCTGACTAATTTGGACAAAGATGCTACAGATGCGGAAGGCAGTGATTTCTTTTCTCTCCATATTCACCTTTAACATGGTTTAAGTTGCCACAGTTCACTTACCGAGGTGCCACTTCTAAAGCTGATCATATAAGTGTGTCCTACACGAGTACTTGAATGGATAGAACACAGACCAATGTAACTAAAAGCAGGAAAACATACAAGCAAAAGTTACATAAAAATAACCTGGACACAGCAGGTGGAGGAATTTGTTGCAAGTGCTTTAGACTAGAATTTTCCAGTTACAAAGTCTAAGGTGAAATCTTGTCATTTGTGCAAGAATATGAATAGAAATTACACACCACACTCTATGGAGACCCCCTGTCTCCTGGTCAGGTGTGCTACACCGAGCAGGATTTTAAATAGAACTGAGAGAGTATTTACTCTAAAAACATTCCCACCACTCTGCATTAATGATAGAATACTCAACCAACTTCTTCAGAGGTGGTCACTGCTCACTACTTAGGGAGAGAAAAAGCCAGCACTATGGGCTATAGGGCTGTAATACATGTGACAGAAGATTTGAGATATGAGTGTTCTAGCTCCGTGTAGGTCATTCTAGTAAGCCCACAGCCTTCTCAAAATATTATGTTCTATTTAAAGATCCCAAACCGGCTGTGAGGTAGCTATGAGGAAAAAAATTCACAGCAAAGGGGCATAGATGATGGCCCTTCTAGAAAATCAATAATCCTCTGAAATAGTCTTTTTCTATTTTAAGGAACTCAGATTCAGAGGTTACTTAGAGGTATTTAGATCTTAGAGGTTATGTGCAGCAGTTTCAATAAAAAAAGACATTGGCTATGCATGACTTCACTGCAGATTGAACCATATCAGATAGCACACAACCTATTTTTGGGGGTTTTCCTGTGGATTGCTGGGCTGCATAGCACATTCAACAAAAGTTCAGTTTGAGACTATACCCAGAAATTTTGGCTGAAGAAGGAAGGGTAAAGAAGTTCCTTCCTGAAGAAGGAACAGTATGATGGGCATTTTTTAATTTTATGATAGCATTCTTAGCTTTGTAAGTTAATCTGTGTTAAAAAGTTCTTCTTGTTCCAAGGTAGAAAGATGTAAATTGTCATTATTTGAGCCTTCTCTTAATCATGAAGTGGTCTCTTTTTCCATGACCAGATGGGAAGAGAGGGGAGAAAATAAAAACACTAGAAGAAAAACAGCTATAGGAAGCATGCAGCTAACAGCAAGGGACCAGCAGACGCTTGACAGCCTGTTGTAAAGTGGTCAGTTCTTCACTACCTGCAGCAGGCAATTGAATCAGGCTCTACAAGTGTAAGAACTAGCCAAAAGAATGGAACAGTAGGTATTCTGTAGGACATTAGTACAGTGCAATACAGTGATTGTTGTAGCTGCTACATGTTTTAATATATGCAGTAAGATAAATGGTAAAACTCTTTCCCCTCTGTTTTACTTTATCATTATTTTTTTGAATGGCAAATACAGTTTCCTTTCCTAGTACAAATTAGTTACAGCTTTGCGATGATGTAATCAGTTCTCACATCTCTTTATTTCAAATCCTTTTTGGTTCTGTCCATAAGGTTAAGACTCTGGTCAGAGAAAAAATACTGGTATTCAAAATATTTGAAATTAAAGCAAATATCTGGAGGAAGGAGACAAGAAAGAGGGCTTATGTGATATTTTGGCAGATTTCCTGAATAGAGAGTGATCATAAAATTTTGGTGGTTTTAAACTGCTACATATAGGAAGTCTTGTGCTTGGAGTTGGAATGTAATTCAATCTTACTTCATTCTCCCGGTGTCTGATGTCCCCCCAGTTTGCTAGGTTAATATTCATTGTTTCTTGGAACAGAAGACAAAGCTGCTTCTACTGTTCCTCTGTCTATTCATGCTGTCGCAGAAGGTAAAAACCTGTCCCCTACTGCACATAGTTGCAGATTTTCTGTAGTAGGGTTACCAAACCCACAGGAGAAGGCTAAGGAGTGAAGGGCAGAATAGGATTCTTATAAAAGTTCTGGTGCCAAATTATCAGAGAAAGACACAGGAAAGCTGTGGTATACACTGGAAGACCTAGACTGTGGGATGAGTTTTGAGATTAATACTCTTAAATTTATAGGTATGTGTTTATAATTCTGGTAAATGTCTAAGTCCTGATTATAGCTACAGTTGGAATGGCTGCTTAAATTCAGGCTGTAGTGGTCAGTGGCTATTCAGAAGATATGAATCATTTGCCAAATGACACCTAAGGTGTCACTGGGAACCTGAGATGCCTACACAGTGCTAGCATCCTGCACCAGTGAAGCAGTAGCTGAGAGCCCAGTGGGACACATCCAGGCATCTGAAATGGCACTAGAGGCTTATCTTTGGGGCATCAGGCTTAAGCGAGGCCCATAACAGGAGTTTTGACATTTAGCTGTGTAGATATCGGCAAGTCTCAAACTGAGTCATGTCCTAGGAGCAACTTAACAACACCTTGCATTGACACCTTTTCTCTGAACTCACTGCAGCCAAGGCTATAGAGAAAGGGAACATCCGCCAAGTTCCTAGTTGGTTCTTGAGATATTTTCTACCAGTCCTCAACAGATTACAGAGGGTATATGCCATAAATGCATTCAATTAGTCACTTTTTTTTGAGTCCCATTGCATAATCTGTCTTTAAAGGTTCCTTCTGTGGAAGTGGATGAGCTTTAGCCCCTCGGTGGGTGACCACCATCTATGCTGCCATGTAAGGACTGTGCCATAACATCTTGTGATTGTTGCTAGGTCTCCTTTTTGGCTAAACTGCAGGCTGGAATGATGGAGAAAGGGAAAAGCAGAACCCGGAGTACTGATGTGTACAATAGCAAGGGCAGAGCAAGCAAGTGAGGAGGAAATGCTGCTAAAATTCTGGGAGTAGCCAAGATCACTTTCCTGATTTTCTGACACCAAATTTTGGAAATATCATTAAACAGCCTTTTCCTCATCTTTGTAACTCTTCCTCATCTTTATAAACCGTGTACCCTTACCTTTGATGTCTCTTTGGTTTACTTAGCCAAAATCTGTCAGGATCCCTTTGTGTGAGTTTCTTCTTTTATTTTGCATGGCTCCAGAAAGCTACTAAGTTAATTATGAACTGAAAATGAAGAGGAGGACAAAGATGACAACGAACTGTAAAATAATGAATATTGATTGCTCAACAATGACCTCATTTTCCAAATGAAGACCTATTGGATTCTATCACAGCTAGTTGCTGAGCTTACAGTCCATAGATTCTTTTATTTTTATCATTTTTTCTTCTGTAGGTTTGTATTTCTATATCTGAACAAAGTAATGCTGTTTTATTTTATGTCTTTTATAAATGTTTATTATTTCAAAACGATCTGTCTGAAGTTAGAGAAATTATGTATTTTCAGGTACTATTTAATTAAACATTGGGCTCTGAAATAATAATGTCAGCTCATTTCACTACTGCAGATGAAAGTATAATGTCTTTGAAAATTAAACTGAAAGGCAAAGAAAGATTTGAAAATAAGTTGCTAGTGAAATTTTTCCTTTTTTTTAGGAAACATTGTCAATATTGGAAATAGAATTCTCTGTTTATTTAAAACATATGCTACTTTGCTAATTACTGTTGCTGGAGAGCAAGTACCAGCCCAAATAACATACAAATGGTCAATGTTTTTCTTTTTTTTAAATAAATATGTTTTACAGGTCATTCTGCAGTGTAATTAACCCATAAATTCGTTCAAGCTGGAAACTATCATCCATCATAATTATGTACAGCACTGGGTATAATAGGAACCTAATCCTATTTCAGGTTCTGGAGTGGATACTTTTATTAAATTAGCAAACAGAGATGACAACGATAATAACAGGAATTCTTGCTGATGATGGAATGCATCAGTAATAACTGTCTGGGAAGCTCTGCCAGACTCTTTTCCAAATACCGGCAACATTACTCTTCCTATGTAAAGCTAGAGGTGTGCAAGTGAGATGTGGTAGCAGAGAATGAAATTGGCCCATATGGTAAATTACGCACCACGTACGTACTGCTCGTGCCTGGGAAAGAGGATGCTCATCAGGAATATGAGGCCAGTGTTGGGCTGCTCCCCTTCATTTCATCACGCCTTGTGCAGACCTGGGGAGCTGCACAGAAATGAGTGCCTCGTTTCTGCGTCACTGGTGGCCCTGGAGCTTGTGCCACCCACCCTGCTGGGCCTGTGTGCCTGCTCATTAGGGACCAGGGCAGGAGCAGGAGGTGGGAGGCAGAAATACAGTCAGGAAGGTGGATATAGTCCTAATGTGGATACTGGGCTAGGAGGAAGGTGTGCTTTTTCAAAATCACACTGTGCTGGTGTGGCTTAACTTCCATCTCTTTCAGACATTATACAGCATACTGGGCATGGATCCTCAAACAGGATGTGGTTGAAGTGACATCTCTTTCACTTCAGTTTCACACATACGACAAGAATATAAATGGCAAATACTCTGACCTTCAGTCAGTAAATATCTAGAGCATCCTCCATGGTACGCAGTGACTGTGCATAGCAGGGGCTCAACATTTCCCCTTTTCTTTGCCCAGAGCTTTCCCCATTTAATTCAGTCATTTGAAATCTGATCATGCTCCACAAGAAACAGGAAAGGTAGGTGAATGATGATTCTGAACTCAACTCCCAGGTAATGCTGGTGTGAGAGCTCTAGAGAGAAGCCAGTGAAATGCATTTAGAGACATAAATGTGTAGCATCACTCCATCAGCATCTCTGATGAGAACACTTAGAGATGGCTTCTTTACAACTCCTGTCCATGCACCACTGCTAGTAGAGGAAACTGAAGGAATCTTGCTGTTTCATTTAAAGCGGTGAAACAGGGCATGTTCTCCCAATCAGTGGCTTTTCTATAGGAGATAACAAAAATATCCTGAGGGCATACGATGCTCTTAGCAGTTCTGATCAATAAATATGATCAATAGTCTAGTAACTGTACCTTCATAATTATTTTGTGATTCTATTAAAAAGGTTATGTAAGTATTTTTATAGTACAGACCTTTCAATGAAAAGCTTATTTTATAATCCATTTTTCCCTCTCAGGCTGTAACATCATTCTTCAACTGGTTACTTTAAATAATCATATCAAAAAGACTTTTAGATATTTAACAATAAGAGGTGCATGCTCATGATAAGTAAGCTAACAGCAGGTGAGGACCAGGATTTTCTTCATAAAGCACACAGCTTCACTAGGAAAGCATTTGGATACCTTGTTTTCATAGAATGAGAATGAACATTGATCAGTGATGATTATGTCTTACCTCTAAGCCTAAAAGAAAAGTACCCAAGTGGTGATCTGTGGGAAAAGTATTCTCGTTGATGAAGGGTCACTTTTTTAATGGGAAATACGCTTTGGAAATCATATAGTAGAAGATGTACTGTTCTCTGGAGGAAAACCAACAATGATCTCAGCTAAAGTTTTATAAAGCAGGAGTGACTGAGTCAATCAATGTAGTTTATATGACAGAGATAATCAAGGTGGGAGCTTAATTTGGAAGGGATTTGCATTATACTCTCATTAGTGCACCATCTAGTGGGATCAAGGGGGAAACACCTGCACATATAGCAATGCTAAAATCATCACTAATAAAAATAGCCTGTTAAAAATAGATGACTATGTGCACAGCATTCCTGCAGCAAAAAGGCATATCAGAATGGCTTTTTTCCTTAGTAACTTTAATTCATGAAAGTGAGAAAATGACATTTGCAACCATCAATTAACATAAGAACTCTATGTAGGTATACAAGTCTCGGAGTCTTATGTTGTCTCTCCTTTCAGCATGCTTTGAGACCGAGCAAGAACCACCCATGTAAAGTAAAGGGCAGTCTTGCCTATTCCAGGCCTTGAACTTAACATTTCATTGTGTTTGCAGTTTATTAGACTTCTCTGTTATTATTGGGTTAGTATGCCTAGTAAGTTTTCCACTGCTGTAGCTATTTCTAAATCTTAGCAATGAGCAAGATCTATGATGAAGCAGAATTAAACTTGCACTTCCCAGTTTCTGAAGCGCTTCCTCAAACAAGGCTGGGCTGCGTGGAGGAGGTGGCATTCCCAGCAATCGGGTGCTGCGGGCTGTTTGCTCTGTGGTATTTAATGTGCACAGGGGTATTCTGCAGATGAAGCAGCTCAGCCTCGGGGCTCTGGGGAGCATTTGGCCCTGTCATTGTCCCTTTGAAGAAGTAGGGAGGACTCAGAAATTACCCAAATGCCGTGCAGGCAGCCTGGAGGCTCACCTGTCACTTCTCAGGTAGCTGGGGCAGGATAAGCCCTGCTGCCGTGGCTACGGCATCCTCCTTGTCCGGTCCCGGCAGCCGTCGGAATGCATCCTTCATTTCTCGTGCTCCTGGCATCGTTTGCCCCCTCTCCCAGCCGTATATTGTGTATCTCTGCATTTAAAGGCACCTTTGAAGAGATCTACAATTTCCCACTCACTTTCTTTGAATTGTCCATTCCCATTTAGAGAAGAAATGACCCAAGCTGAAGGCAGGGCTGGCAAAGCAGGCTCTTAACATAGTAACGTCGTATTTTTCACTGTAATATTGTATCCTTGCCCATGTTTTCCCCTTGCTTCCTAATGCAACAGCATCTTTTCCCTAAATGACACTCTCTCCAACCTTCACCCCTACTTTTTCCATTCGCACACGGCTGCGGCTGCCTCGGGAGCCTCCGGGGCCCGTCAGCAGCGGGGTCCCCCCGCAGTGCCGGGCGGAGCCTCGCGTCGGAGACCNGGCGCTCCCGCCGCACCCCTGGGAGCGGGTTCGCCGGGGCCGGGTAAGAGCCGCGGGAGCTCCGCTGGGGCGCCGGGGGTGCTGCCCGCCGCAGGCAGGTGTGACCAGGGCGGCGTCCGGCCAGCCGGGAAGGGGCTACCAGGCGCGGGGAGCCTGTCAGAGGGCGGCGGGAAGGGCCTCGCTGAGGCCGGGGCCGCCCCCGTGCCCGGCCGTGGGGCGAGCGGGGCGGCTGCGGGCGAGGCGGGAGTGGCGGG
>VXAZ01007232.1:50008-85917 GCA_013399875.1 Gymnorhina tibicen
GGCGGGGCCGCGAGAGGAGCGCGGTGTTGGAGCGCGGTCGGTCGTGTCAACACACCAGCCCCTTTCCCCGCACCGTTCCCTGTGACACCCCCGGTACCAGAGCTTTGGGCTTGGCGATGCTCTCGGGGGAGAGTCGGGGCCTACAGCGGGCGTTTTACAGCAGCTGGTGTGGAACTGTAGGGTAGGACGGCACCCCTGCCTTGTGGAAATGCTCCCCTTGCTGTTCCGCGTCCGAGGTGAGCATGTCATCGGGAGGAGGGGACATTATAAAAGTCGCCGATGTAAATAGCGAGCCGGGCCTGGCGCGCCGGCCCCCGGCCCGACGTTATCGCTGTTTTTCTGGTGAATCACTCGCCGCTGCATCACGAATGGGCGCTTCTTCAAACTCAGCAATTCAATGGAAGGTTTCACTCCGCTTTGCATGCAGTGCAGGGCACTACATCTTAATTGAAGAAGCCCAGTGATAAAATCCTAGGATACTTTGCCAGAACCAATGTGCTCCTGTGCTGCGATCCCCTCCACAAGCCGTTCAAAGACTCCTGTGCCAGCAGGGCGAGTGGAGCCCTCCTGACGGGACATTATCCAGGCTTGTGCTTTGCCGGCAGTGCAGCCCTTCTACTTGTAGCTTGGTGACTGTGCAATTGCTCTTAATAGAAAAGAAGGAAAGGGGGACCAAAAAAAAAGAGTTAAAATATGTCAAAATTAGAAGAAAGTGGTGCTAAATGGTAGCATTGTTATGAACCGTGTCTGTTTGCTTCATGAAGACGCCTTTTGTAGTCTTATGGAAGAATATGAGGTAGCTTCAGTGGCTTACATTGAAGTGAAACTCTTGGCAGAGGAGAAGAAAAGAGACCATGAGCTATATGTAGTCATTAGCACCCTGATAGGCCTCAGAGAAACTCAGCATCCATTGAAATCAGATTTTGTGCAAGGGTAACTTCTCACTCAGTGCGCTTGATCTGAGCACTTGGTTCAATGCGAACAAGCTACCGTGAGGGAGAATCGGGTGAGAACATCTAGCACGCCAGATATGTTGGGCTTCTCATCCATCTTCTTTTTCCCATGAGATGTTGTTTGCCTAGCAGCAGCACAAGAAACAGGGAACTTTGAAATGGTTGTCTCAGGTCCATTTTCAGACTTCCCGTTCCCTCTCTTCCCCAGTAGTTCCAGTCCCCAGCATTCATTTTCCTATTCCTGCTTCATCGTAAGTCCTTAAAATGCCTTGTGCGCTCCTAGGAAACATAATTCTCTTACTTAAGGCGTTTTGCCAAGCACTAATATGTTCTCTTAGGCTTGTGAAAGCTATGTGCTTCCTTCACCTAGTTCATCATAAATACCAGTGTGGATGAATCAGACAATTATAAGCATGTTAATCTTTATCCGTATGTGCTAAGCGTTGGTGATGCATTAGGCCTAATAGAACTTCAGGCTTCTGTAATTTAGTTTTTCATGCTGAGCAGTTAAAATGTCTCTGCTTTAAATGGCATCTTTGTTCAGCAATCATTTTTAGGAGAAATGACTAAAACACTGACCAGTGGCACAATCTAATAATTATTTCAAAAAACCCCAAATGTAGAGCTGTTAGATGATGCAAGCTTGGTTTTGGTAGGTTTCAGCATCAGTAATGTGACAAGGCTGAGCGAATTGTGCCGAGTGGGTAGGAAGCTACCCTTTGACAGCTCTTATGTTAGTGTTGATGCAGTTTTAAATAAGCTTTGCTTGCTTTTTCCTACCCTATGTGGATTTAAGTTTGACTTCTACCTGAAACAAGAGGATAAAAAAATCTGGAATTTTTTCTTTTAAGAAAGCAAAAAGAATTTAATTTTACTGCTACTGTGTTTGCATATTTGTTATGCTCCACAGTCAGTTTTGTATTATGGGGGCCTACACCCTGCCTGTGGACCAGGATTTCAGCACATTAGGAGCTGTAAAAGCACAAAGTGGTAAATGTAATATCAGTCTCTAAGTATTTTAGCTTAAGTATAAAGGAAAAAAGACATAAGTCCAGGAAAAAACTTAAAACCTCCCTCATCCCCTAGCAAAAGTAATGACAGATTTAATGCTCACCTGTATCTTGCTAAGTCAGTTGCTGTTAGTCAGTTATGAGAGTCCCTCAGGTGCTGTAGCAGGAGGTCATTATCTTTTCTGTAGCTAGCATTGTGACTTGCTGAACTTTTTCCCCAAGTCTTTCAGCAGTTCATCACTTTTGCCTATATTTTCATCCTGCTTGAAGGATTTTGCACTTCTTTTTTCTGAGAGGGGCAGTAGTTTATAAAGGAAGCTACATATTGTTTAGGAGAAGCTTTGTTACTGTGACTTTTATTTAGGAGAAAAAATCCCATAAGGAAAGCCCCATGACTTGTCTCTGGATACTTAAAGGCATAAAATCAGATTTAAATTCAGATCAGATTTAAATTTTCAAGTGTTCTATGGAATGCAGCATGTACTTTTTGCTTTCTGAAAGTTAAGGGTCCCTGTACACATTTCTAGGTCCTGATGCTATAACACTGCTGAAACAGTAAAACTATTGCTTAAGGGTTCTTATCCTAATGTATACAGGCTAGATTTCTGGGAGAAGGAGGATTCTTCAAATATCTAAATGAGAAAATACAAAATAGATTAGGTGCTTATTAACTGTATCTGACTGGAGCCTGCAAGATATTCGGGTGACTGCTGTGAGATCTGACATGTGCAGTGCTTGTCACATCACTTCCTTTTGTCCTGATGGAGCTTTCAGAAATGACACTGGGGAGCTGCTTAGATGTCGGAGTCCCCACTTTCCTGTCTCTACATTCATAGCTAATGGAAGAGTGGATTTTTTCTTATGCTTGACAAACACCTTTCTAGAAAATATGTTGATACAAAGGTTCATTTTTACTTTTGGTATGGAGTGACCGTATGATGTAGGAATCAGTTAATGCAGTAATTATGAAAAATATGTAGCAGTCCTTTGAATTCTTTAAACCTCAATGTACATTGAGGTCCTGCTTCAGTTCGTATTAACAAAATGTTCTGATTTTTCATTTCATTTGTGCCTGTAGACTCAGTTCCTTGGACTTTCTTCAGTAGCTTGCCAAGCTGAATTGCCACTAGGTATACTCCCATTCAGAGGCAGAGATGTTGAGCAGAAGATAAAAGGTACAATCAGAAACTCACACCTGACTGAAACTTTTAGAGGAACTGAAGACTACCACAAGTGCAGCTCTGTCCCAGTTTGAAGGCAAAGTGTACTTTCCGCAACTGCAGCAGGCTTTTAACTTCCCTGTTTTGTAAGTTGTGCAGCCAGTAATACCAAAATATGTCACGACAGAGTAGTTAAATGCTGTGAAAGTGAAAAGGGGTAATTTATATGGAAATTCAGTGTCTTGATGAATGTTCCTGTCACCCTGGATGGAAGGAAGTACTTGGTGCATGCCTGTTTTTTTCCTGGTGGTTGAAACCCTGACCTTGTCTAGGTCATTAGCAGTTGACTTTCCAAGGACTCAGCTTATCTGTGTTTTCAGAGGAGTTTGAGTAATCAGCACTAACAAGTGAAGGGGGTGTGAGTGGAAGTAGGGTGTTTGTCTGGTTCAGGTGCCCGTGTTGCTGTGAGAACTAGAAGGAGAAAGTGTGGTGAAGATTGGGAGGTGATGACAGCTGATGGCTGTCCTCTTACCTCTCTTTCTGTCTGTTCCCCAGACCAGTTGCTTACTCTGTCACCAACCTGTATTATTAAAATACTCAGGAATAAGATTGTTAGTGGAAGAATGTTCATGGAGTAAACCAACTGTGAATTTACATGGCTGTCCTACAAATTTACTATAAATCTTAACTCTTAAGTATGTGAGTTGATACAAAGAATTGTGTCAACAGTTAGAGAGATCTACATGTACAGATGAAAAACTGAATTATATCCTGTGGACTTTGCAGTCTGTCATCTGAACATCTCATTATCTCTTGTGTTTGGCTGTAGTAGCAAGTTGAAAAATTCTTAAGTCTTATGCATTGAACAATCTGTATGTTTGTCAGTGTAGTGGAGTATAACTTGTTTAAAGATACTTACAGTTAGCTGTAGAAATTTGCAAGGCAAAAAAAGAAAAGCAGTAACTGTTTTTGTCAAGACTTGGATGAAATATTCAGTGTGTATCTCTGAATTGTAAAGATGTTCCTGAGAACAGTTTCAGGCAGCTGTTCGGTGAATACAAATAACAAAAGAAGAAAAAGCAGTCATGAAATAATATTTCAGTTAGTTCTACACAAGGTAACTTGGTCTTTTGCCATCTCTTCTCCTTAGCAGCAGCATTTTAACTTTAACATTAAACATATGTTTAACTTTTAACATTAACTATAGTATTTAACTAAAAAGTTTTTTAGTCAGTAACATTGTAGTTAGCATGCTACTAAGGTGTCTAGAAATAGTCATAACTTTTAAAAAAACCTGTTAGCAGTTCTGAGAAATATTTTTCAAACTTAGTTTTTAGCTGGTTTCTTTGGATACTATGCCTATGATTTTATTTTTCACTGAATTGATAGATTTCCTTACTTAGTCAATACACCAAGGTATAGAGCCATTTATTTGCTGTAAAGTTTGCATGGATTTGGTCTTACAATACAAATTCAGTGCAATGTTGTCTGGAGTTTCCAAAAAGATCAAGGGTTGTAATGCCAGCCTTGGCCCAGATAAGAGGGATTTAGGCTGGCTGGTGGCTGACTGACTTCAGACTTTAGTCAAAATAACTGGAATCTGCATGTGGTACAGACAAAGGCAGGAAACGACACTGCAGACAGCTATCATGACTCGCGGGCGATAGTGCAGCAAGTACAAGAATGCAAATACATTCCCTGTCGGCTCATCTGCAGTCAGGTTGTCATTACTAGGGGATACCTCAGGGTCTGAAGACTCCAGGCAAGGGTTTGGGATCATAGTGAAGCAGCCGTTTCAAAATCATGTAGGGTTTGTCTTCACGGTAGCAGCAGCTTGTTCACGTGGCACAGGTGATGTCACCTGCAGGGCAGCAGTGGTGGGCCTGACCTCTGTAGTTACACCCCTGGTGAAGTTTTGGTGGGATGTACAATGTCAGTCAGGATCAGTACAGTGTCTTGGCTTCACTAGAGATCATTTCATTTTACAGAGATATGAAAACAGTCATGTTTTAAAACAAACAAGGTATTGCTGCCTGTATTAATACAGGCATTTCCAAAGGTGAAAGGAAATAATATTTGGCAACAAGGACTGTTAATTGTTGGTGTTTAAAAAAAAGTTTGTAAGGACTTGAGTTTGCAAATTGTAGCACAGCTGCTGTCATACTTGACAAAGCAGTTGGCCTTTTCATTTCCTTCTTTTCACACATTAAATGTGCTTTCTTTTTCTCTGTACCTGAAACTGAGTTTTAGCAGTGTCTCTTAACCAGAACCTGACAGGCCAGGAGAAGAGGATATTGCTTGGAAGGCACATGGTTTGGGTTGAACAGTGAAAATGTGGGGGAGTTAAAATGTTCAACCTGTGAAGGTGATGTGCAGGAGAGAACAGCCTGGAGGAAATTGTGGATTGTGTTGGATATGTGTGTGCTTGATTATTCTGCATTCTCACTGCAGAACAGATAAACTGCCAGTTTTGACTTGCACAGGTATTGTGATCTGTGTCTTGTTAATTTCAATTTAGAATATGAGCACATGAGCTTGTGCTGAAATTTGATCTGTATGGATGGAAAAACACCCCTAAAAATGTGTTTGAATACCCAAGTTGTTGAAAAATGAATTCATATTGACAAACACAGCAGCTGAAATGGGATAAAGTGGTAATTCATAGAACTTGCGTGACACTGGGTTAAACTAAAACTGAAGTTGATACAAATGATTGGTGTTTAGAGGAAACTGGGTGCTGCCTTCTTTCTGATGTCTTGTGCGATATCTGATGGGATTTTTTTCCAGTGGTTACATATGCTGGACTGCATTGGTGGGATGGGTGATACATGGTATGTAAATAACAATACAGTTGGTTTGGGACATAATTCTTCAGAGGGTTTGGCATTTTCAGATTGAACATACAGCCTTTTTTTCTGAAATGGCAATAAATGAAAATTATACTCTTTATTTGATTATGGTGGGGAAAATACATACGAAGTTTGACAAAGAATAAACTCCATCTTTGAAGTACAGTGCTTTTGGAGAGGATAAACATTAGTGTAGGAGTTTTCTTTAATCTTTTCCCATGTATTCTTCTTTAGGATGATGAAGACCTTTATAAACCAATGACCAAAACATAACTATTGTTTTCTGTAGATAGAGACTATCTGACTTTGTCCTGTTGTGGATGACCTTGACAGCAGATCTACTCAGCCATGTCGTATGGACCGGGTTTTGGAGATCCAAATCAACTAGCCCAACGCATAACTTCTAACATCCAGAAGATCACACAATGCTGTAAGTTGCATTTGTGCATGTTTTGTGTAAAGTTTTAGTAATGGTGGTGCCCCCGTTTGAAGTCAGTTTCTCAGATACAGTCATAGGAATTCAGTCCGACTCCGCCTACTTATTTGGCAGGTTTGTGGCACTCCACACAGTGTGTCCAGTCCTTCCTTCACGTGTATGGTTAGCAGTGACCTGCCACAGCAAGTGCAGATAGTGTCACTCTGTATTCACCAGTTTTGTCCTGGCCAGTTAAAGGACACCTCAAGATGGTAGGCTGAGGTGTTTGTTGAGCAAGGATTACTTCAAGTATTTGCTAAAGCTTGAATTGTTTAGCAGGGACAGAAGCTGTGGCCTTGCAGCTTCCTCTTTGGAGTATGTCTTAGATATGTAAAAAAGATTCTGCAAGTTTTAATATACCAGTGCTTAGTTTCATGCCACCTGTTTCTTTTAGCCACCTAACTGGGGTATTCAAGCTAGAGGTTAGTTAGCCTGCTGGGATTTTCAGTCCTTTTTCCCTTTTCCTCCATTTTCTATTTTATTTTTAATGTGTGTGTGTGTGTATATGAAGCAAATCTAACTTGATTCACAAATTAAGCAAAGTATATGGTTCATCAGAAGGGAGGTAGTCATGAACAACATGTGGCTAGTTTGGTACGTGTGTTTTATGTTGTGCAGGATTCAGAGTGCATGCAGAAATGAGTATTTTAATGTTAAAACTTCAAATGAATTCTGNGGTGAGGGGATCCTGGCCAGCTGTCTTGTGGGTGGTGTTAGATCTCTGAATTCACCCACCACTGAGCTGCTGAGCCCCCTTGTTCCCCAGCCATCCCAGCTGGTGGCTCGGGGGCTACAACAAATTCTGATCAGTAAAATATGTCAGTTTTTATTAAAATTTTGATCTTCGTTTACAAGACAAGTTCTAGAAGTTATTTGTAGCACAGGTTTATGGCACAAATTGGGTTTTTCCCTATTTTTTCAGTTACATTTTGTATTTTCTTCCAGAAAGAATTACTTAAGGTCTCAACAGACAGGAACAAAAGTTGCAATTTTGCCTTATTGAAAAGTTTCTGTACATCAGGGTTGTATTTCCACAACCTAATATTAACAAACTGACTCTGTAAAAGTCCTTATGCTTTATTTCCTAAAATCTGCTCAGTGAATTCATTCAGTCTGATGGCTTCTAACTTGGTCTTCCTGAGGCAACTGCCAGCCTGTGACGGACATTGAGGCTCCAGGATGTAAAAAATAAGGGTTTTTTTGTCAGGTGAAAACATAAAGTGAAGTCAGTAAATGAAACTGGAGTGTTGTGAAAGTTGCTGAACATAATTAACTGTCTTGTGCTGGACTCAGTGATTCCTTAATCTCATCTTTCCCCTTCCGTCTCTTCTCTTCCTTCTTCTGTGTGTCTCCTCCCCAAGGCACGCGAACATCATCGAGCTGTCCATGCATAGATAGGAGATATGCCAGAAGCGTTATCTGCAGTCCTGTTGTCTTTTGTATTTTGAAATTTGCATGGCTAAAGTTTGAGCAGTGGTGCTACTGCCATTCCAAGACCCAAGTCCAAATGTCTCCTAGCCCCACTTCTGCATGGCTTCAGAATCAAGAGCTTTGCCCCGAAAAGCTCCAGCCAAGCACTTTTCTAGTTCTGGTAGGTACACAGTTGGATTCAATCCCTTGCTCTTCTGTAGATCTGACTGAACTGTAACCAGTTGCTCTTGCAGTCCATTCTCTGTTAGATTTTATGAGGATCTGGATCCTATCTGGATCCTATGGACATCCTGAATGTGCTTCCTGAACTGAGGTCTCTAAGGGCTTATGTACCCTTTCCTAGCTTTTTTCTTCCCCATGTGTAATACCTGTCCAGCTTTCTATTGGAATGTGTGAGCTGCAGGAACTTCCAGGTCAAATGGGCAGAAGCCTGCAAGCTTAGGCACCTATAGTGCTAGTCAGATGCTGAACATGCCTCTTAGACTGCAATTTATGATCTTGGTTAGGGAGGAAGGGGGAGAGACAGAGAAATCTTGACCCTAAATGCATGGTTTTTCATCTAAGCAGTTGACTTGGTTTTGCACTTCTGCCCAGGAATGCTAAGCATTTGTGAGAGGTGTCAACACATTTGAATTCTTGGTTAACCTGGAGGTGTGTAGATACTCTGGTTTTCAGAGTGAGATTAATAGAGGAAGAGAATTTCATTTCAGATCACCAGACTATTTCAGGAGGTCCCTCAAAACTAATTCACACTTCTGCTAACATGCAAGCAAAGTGGGAACACTACTACAGAGATGGAGATGAGATACAGATTAGTTGAAAGGAAACTGGCCCTTCCAGCTACAAGCTGGCCCTTTAACTTGTTGGAGAAATACAGAAGAACTTCCTATATTAGATAACACCATGCTGCCAAGGTTTCATAATACACCAGAGTTTATAGGAAGTAGCATGGGTGAGAACAATAATCTTTGCTGTAATATTTCTTCAAGGTTGAACTATTACATACTCACCTTCCAAGTAATAAATCTGATCTGTTTCAAGGTAAAATACATGTATTAAGTACCTCACACTTCATAATGCATGGCTGCTCTTGTATTAATCCTCTCCCTTCTTTGCTAGTTCATGTAGCCCACTGTTATTGATTGACTAGGAAAGCTCCTCTCTATGCTGGTTTAGCACACTACTTCAGTAATTGTATCAGTTGCAAGATAGTATTCTTTCTGGTTTGGGTTGTTCTGTGTTAATGGAAGGACCTACATTTGTGTTTGGTAACATCTCGGTTAGCCTTTTAACTTTAAATGACAGATTTTATTACCTGTTGATCCAATCATGCAGTTGATTGTTTTGTTGAAGATGTGTTGAGAGCTGTAAATTGCTTCTGCCTTGTACAAACCTTTATTCAGCTACTGCAATAAATGCCATCTGTAGTGGGCTGTTTGAGTTCTTTGGAGGAGAGGGTGTTGGTGAGTGTTTTTTAGGACCCTGAAGACTGAAACTGAGCTAGCTAATGGGAAGCAGCACATACTGCTGTCTGTACTGTGAGTTCTCTTATACCTGCCTGTGTTTGAGATCGCGAATCCCAGAGCATTCTGTGTATAGAAGCTTCTTTCAGCTGTTCTTTGGAGAACGATCTGTGCTTTGTTTCACATAAGTGATTATAGCGTCACTTAACAACATCTAGAGAACAGAGTCTGCTTTCCTCAGCCTGAAACTCACGTTTTATCAGCAACATCTCCAAGCTGAGATTTAGGGAACTAGTCTGTGGGGTATTTCTGTATTACTTTTGTTACAACTGTTTCTCTGAGAAGCTGGAGTTGCAAAACTTAAGGCAGCTTTTGACATGCAAAGAGAGCAGTGGGCCTCAGGCAGGAGAGGGAGAGTAGGCTCTCAAATGCACTCTTAGAGTTTTTAGAGTATCCATGTGACTCTTGAGCAGTGCTCTGAAGTCTGGGGAGTCTGAATCACATGTGCTCGAATGAGCTGCAGTGTTGTGTGCTGAACCTCGGTGAGGTCAGCGATGCCTGCAAGCCATGTCTCGCTGGTTTGGTTTCGGGTCTGTGTTAACAGTGATGAGAAGCAGATCTGCAAACAGCCAAGGGAACTTCGGATTTAAATAATAAAGCCAAAGAAGTGTATAATGAGCTAGACTTGGGCAGCTGCTAAATTTCTGTCTTACTAGAACACAACTGATAATTAAGGTTTGATAGTCTGTCTAGATTCTGGTCCAAAGTAACTGTAATTCTCATTCCAGGCCTACCTTATATCGTTACAAAATCTAGGTGACCTACATTTCATATTTTAAAAGTCCAGTGCATTTAAGGGTGGTTGAGGTTTGTTCCTAATTTTCTGAATATGAAGAACAAGAACATGGAGAAGGGACTATGTGGAGGAATATATGTAGGGTGTAAAGCTCCAACCTGTCTGGCCTTTGCAGACAGAGAACCTATTATCAAGGTGGTTTAATCAGTGTTTACTGAAGGAGCAGTTGTTCTAGAACTGGGTTTCATAAGTTGCACTCTCACTTATGTGACAGCTTAATGGCAGCTGCTATTAACTTGAGACAAATCTAAATGCCTTCCTTCAATATTTCCTTGAAATATTTCCTCTTGGTCACTCATTTACAGCAACTGGATACACAAGGAATGAGTCTGATGCACAGATACAAGATGAGCTAGCAAAATATATTTCTCTGGGACAAAACAAATCCTGCCTGCTTACAAATCTGTATTTCTACCACGCAAGTTCATTTACCCTACTGGGATATGCCTCAGAAGATGAGCACATTGAATCCATATGTGATTGGTTTTTTTTCTTTTTTCTTTTTTTTTTGTACCTCCATCTCTTTTGGAAGGGCATATTAGTTGTATAAACCTGATCTTCCAACAAGTGGAAAGATGAAAGTAGATTAAGCAAAACAAACAAAAAGCCTAATTTAAAGGCTTTAAAATAAGTAACTTTTAGACTTCTCACAACTAAAGATGAGGGGGAGTAGTTCTTTGAAATCTGACCTTTTTCTGCATTTTAAAGAATTGATTCTCTGTGTGTGGCTAAAAGAGGGAAAGAATTTTATTGAAAAAGATGTTCCCAAGAGAGAGCAAAATGAGAGTTGCATTCCTCTACAGGAACAACTCCACAGTTATAAGTGTAGGAAGGATGTAGTTAGAGGAGAAGGTGCCTCTTCTGCTCAGCTGGAAAGATTTGACTCATGTCTCTGACAGGAACTGTGCAAGAAGTAGCCAGCTATGCTTTTTCCTCCCCCCACGTACTTTTTAAATCACTCTGCCATGTGTGGGTCATTGAGGAAGCAGACTAGTATGCCTTTGTTTTGCTTTTTAGTTAATATTTTATTTGTAGCTACCAAATATGTTACTTGGAGGAGTCCCTGAAGAAAAGTGAGAACGGTGCAGGCTAGATATGTAACTATCAAGTCTCCACTGGCATTTTGAGCTGGACTTTGGGAGCTGTCCATTTAGAAGCAGTTTAGAATGCTGCCTTTTGCTTGGGAACACAGAATAAAGCCTGATATTGGTAAAATACACCCAGTCTTAGGGTTTTAAAACATTTTGTGATAAAACACGTTCTTTTTTGGTTTGCAAACAGTAATCAAGCAGTTAGAGAACCTACACTAACTGAAGTAATGCATTCATATTCCTTCCCTACCCAGCCCTTCCTTCACTTCCCAACTCCTCCAGGTTTTGTCAGTATTTTGTGCAGGGTTGGTTGCAAAGCCAGTAAGAATGGCATAATCTACCCTTACTCAGTATTGGCAAGGTGGGTCGGAGACAGTGTTTGACTTGTTCATGCACACACACACAAAGATCAGCCCAGCTCGACAAACACATTTTCTGCATGCTGCAAGATACTAAAAATAAAATAAAATTCAGTAGCCACAATCCACATATGGCTGGAGGGAGTCTGGCTGACTTTGAGAGATACTTTTTCATAGGGACTTCTGCTTTCTGCTGACTTCCATTGCTGTTTGTTAAGGCAGCACAAGCATCAATTCATATAGAGTGCATTCCTGGAAGGTCAGCTTAAGCCAGCAGAGATCCCTCTGTCATGTGATACCTGTCCTGTGACAACAATTTTGCTCAATTTCTTTTGCATCTCAGGTTTTGTATAAGCTACTATTCTCACTGAATGTTGTTAAAATGGGAGTTGAATTAGATCATATGACTTTGCCTGTAACTTTATCTAACTGTAGAAGATCATAAACCCTGAAAAATATTAAGACTTTTGATAGATGCCTTTATGTTGTGGTTTAAGCCCAGTAGGTAGTTAAAATATTCAGCTAAAAAGGCTGAAACATTAGCGGAAAGTTGTATCTGTCACTATGTTTGTTAACACCAGCAGGTTCACATGATTACTCTTGGCTAAAGAAGAACACAGATGGGCACATGAAAAATAAATGAAATCACTGAGGTGTTGAAATCAGAGCGTGTATGAAAACAATTCTGTTTTGTCTATATATAAAGTGTGGCTTTGTACAGGTGTGGTTCTAAAGAAAACAGGCTTCCAGTAGAGCTTGTTGAGGCTTCTAACGGTGGTATTGTCAGAAATTTCCAGTTAGCTGCAGTTAACCAGATTAAACTTTGTGGGAACATACCAGCTGGAACAATTTTTATACTATTATTCCTGCTGTTGTCCAGAAGGGTTTTGGGTTTAGAATGAACTTTTCATAAAACCTGGAAAAGGCTGGTTAGTTAGGGATTTTAAGCACCCTTATGTCCTTCCACATTTCATTTTGTGGACTTTTTCCAAGGCTGAGGAATTGAGGAGGAAGTTAGCTAATTTGGGTCTTTCTAAATGTCTGTCTTTCTGCAAAGAGGTGAAGTTATGAAGCCCACAGTTCTTTTAGAAATAAACAATTTCTCAATACTTCAAGCCTGAATCATTTGCATGCAGTTCTTACAGGCTTCATTCTATGTAAAATAGCATATACATTTAAGGTAGCATGCCTCACAGATTTGTTTTTGAATTTGGAGAGTTTGTTAATATTTTTCTGTGTTTTGTCTTGTTTGTTAAAAGTATTTTGGTTCTATGAAAACTTACATATGAAACAGTGTCTTATTTGGATGACTGCACAAGAGGGACAGGGATTTATTTATGCTAGCAGCAGAATAGACTGAAAAATGAGTCTTCCGTGTACATTCCAGCACACTGTTTGTGTCAATATGTGCAGAAAAGGCCAAAGTTTTCCTCAACTGACACTGTATTGCATTACAAATATTACAAATAGCAAGGTGTCCAGTGAAGACATCCACAATTTTACTGTAACTATTGCTTCTGTTGATGTAGTAAGTATAAATGGACTCACCTTGACAAGATAACTTTTGCAAAACAGCCTGCATTTGCAGCAGAGGAGAAGGATGTGGGCCAGGATCCTCATGCTTCTGCCTCTCTCTAGAGAGTTGTATTTTAGACCCTCTCTAAGGTACTTAAAGTGCCTATTCCAGCTCAGTTCTGTTGGATTTTCCTCTTTGTGGACAGGAGATTGCATAGCAGTTTGATTATACACAGAGCCCTCTATCAAATCTCCTCTAAAACTGCTGTGCTGGGGGCTGGACTCCTGTCAAGGCTCAGAATAAACCCAGGTCAGTGATCGATTGTGAGTGACCCCGGCAGTAGCAGCTACTTGCTTGTGTTGGCCAGTCTGTGGCGTTGTGTCTCCTACGTCAGCTCCTGAGGTAGCTGCAGTAATGACCTGGCCTGTTAAAAAGCCAGACTTCCTTCATGCGAGTGGGTTGGGTTATGGTGCTTGCGCAGCTACTGTTTACTGCAGAAATATGCTTCATTTTCATAACTTAATAAGCTACTGGTATTTTTTAGGGAAGCGTTCAAACTTCAGTTTCAGGAAGTTACCAGGGACACTTTAGGATAAGAATATAAAGTGATTGATTTAATGACTTCCCCTTGGCTGAACTGTAACAATTGATCACATGATCAGTTATTGTGCACTTAAACAATGTGTATTTAGTGTGTTCTACACCCACATTACCAGAACAGGCAATCCTTCAATCCCACTTCACTGTGTCCTTGAAAGACCATTATAGATGGGAGTACACTAGAATGAAATAATTACAATAGCACTGAAAAAATGGAGGGCAGATCCTGAACTCGAGACATTGTTGCTGGTGTTCCTGGTCACTCTGGGGCATAATTCTATTTAGAAATGCCAGAAGCTGTAACAAAATAAAAAGAAAAGGTTACAAGACTGGATGTTTTCCCACTCTTCCATGCTTACTGAGTCTTTAGTCCTAGAGCTCAAAGGGCAATCTTCAGGCCCATCCTCATTTCATTTTCCCCTTCTCACACATACATCAGTTACTGTTTTTCTGTGCTGATGCATTCTCCTCTTTTAGAATAATCTGTGTTATACATTGAGTTCAGACAGAGTAAAGCAAATTATGTAACACCAAATTACTGAAGTTTTTAGATATTTGATTCCAATTAGGTGAACTTTTGGGGATGCTTTTTCGTGTAAGCTGGTATCCTTTGACTGGTGTCCTGGATTTGATTCCTCTAATAAACTGTCACTCTTGGTTAAAGTAGGCCTAGCAAGACAACACTGTGGCATTGTGATTTATGTAAAATTTTAGTGAGTGTGAACTAGACTAATAGCTTTAAAGAGGCTCTTACACAGAAGACTTTCATCTGATGAAATTATTGCAACTAAATCAAAATCATTGAATCATAGAAAGGCTTGGGTTGGAAGGGACCTTAGAGAATATCTGGTTTCAACCCCCGGCCACATGCAGGGATGCCACCTGCTACATCATGTTGCTCAAAGCCCCATCCAACCTGGTTGTGAAGATTTCCAGAGATGGGGCATCCACAGCTTCTCCGGGCAACATGTTCCAGTACCTCATCACCCTCACAGTAGCAAATTTTTTTCCTAAACCTCTTCTCTTTCAGATTGAAGCCATTCCTCCTTGTCCTGTCACTAGGTGCCCTTGTAAAAAGTCTCACTTCATTTTCCTTGATCCAGGAATGTTTTCTGCAGCATCTCTTCATCTTCAGTCAAGTATCCTCAGCTGAAGTGCAGAAGGAAAGCACATTGAATTGGATTTGAATAAAATGAGGAAGTCTGTTGTCCCCAGGCAAAAGCAGTTTGAACTGGTGTAATTTTAACAAATAATTCTTTTGTTCCAGTAACCTGCTCTGAAACGACTCTGAAGTTTATTAGATTCTACACAAAAATTATCTGTAACTGGATGTGCTGTTTGTTGACTCACTTGTTCAGCTGGAAAGAAGTAGGAGATTGCTTCATAGTTACCCAGCCAGTCTCAGCGCGTGTGAGGTATTTGACAAAGCATTTCTGCAAAGTGACTGTACTGGTGCTGTAGTCACTGCTTATTTGCCTTATGAAGCCATAGCTGGAGCATAAGACTCACATGGATCAAATGTTGCATTTGGTGTACACAAAGGAATGCTTTGCTGATTCTGTTTATTCTCCTTGGGCTCAGGAATAAGGAAAATGACTGAAAAGCAATGTCTTTAAATACCTTGTTTTAGCCCTGTGAACCTCAGACAGTTACTAAAACCCTGTCTGTCCCTTTTCAAGTGTAGGATGGTGACATAGGTGGGACCATGACAATTAACATTCAGGAGGAGCTGTTGTGCTCCTTCTTCCTGTGAGATCCCAAGCCTTGCTGTTCTGTAAGGCGGGTTTCATTGTGCTTGCTCTGCCTGCTTGTCTGGTTCTTGTCCTCTGCGGTGCAGTGCCTCGGAGTTTGTTGCTTGTGTTGCTGTTGGTTTTTCTTCCATGCACACCCAGCGAGTGCCACATTTTCTGTGGAAGCATTTGACCATAGCTTTATGAAACTGGGTGATGTGGTGGGTCTGGCTGAAGGAAACTGAAGGGAACAGCTGCTGGATGTCTATCAAGTAATCTTGTGTGATCCAAGTAAGAAGTGAGGTTACTGCAATGGGGTAATAAGCAACACTCATTAAACATATTTGCCCCCAGTTTCATGCTTCTCTATTGAGGTATACTTTTTAGAACTCTCTGGATTATGTTGTTGATACATGTCATTTTCTATCTCTAAAGCTGCAACAAGCTTGGTCATCTCCACTTGAGGTTTTAAAGTTTGGTTTTTCAAATGTGAAATAGAATGGAGTTTGAGGTAGGAAGACAGCTGATTGTGGCTAACTTGAGAAAGCTTCTCTCCTGTAGCTGGAGTTATTGGTAAGCTTTGCAAAGTAGAGCCATCCTCAGTTTCCTTTGGCTAATGCTGTGGATGAACATCAATAACAGTATTTGGACACTTCCCAGCCCTGCCAGCGAAGGTGGGTGACCTGCAGTCTGTTTTTCATTTCCATTCTCTTAGTTGGTACATTGCCTTTCAAACATTAGGATTTTACTGAAGGTTTTGGGTCGCATTTTTTCACCTTTTCTACTGCAGCAATATTGTGGTATTACAGCCTGTACAGTGACTATTAATTCACAGTTTGGCATTAAGATTATTTGCACCTACAATCTTAGAGGCAAGAAGTTGTTTACATTTTGGTCTTTGTTGTATTAATTTATATGTATCTTTACTTTAAGTTTAAAACTTCCTATGCCCTTTTTTAAATGTTCTGATTTCAAGGACCAGAACCAGCAATTATGTCAACATGGATTTACTTGTAGTAATGAAACAGCTTTGCAAAGCTGGCTGAAAAACAAGACAGGATGAGGAGCAAGGAGGTGAAATTTCCTTCTTTGCTAGCCAGCTGTACAGCAAGGGTAGTTGTGTGATCCAGTATGTGAAACATGGTTTTATTTATGAAAAACTGTATGTATTACAGTTCAGTACAGTTCAGAACATGTTCCTCAAGTACTCCTACCTCTTAAAAATGTAAATATTTCCACTGCAACTGTCTCTACTTCTGTAATTCTTGTAGAGAAAATGAGGTCTTTGATATCAGAGACTACTACTTTCCTTTTTCTGAGCCTTTTTTTTTTTGTTCTCCTTAACTAGAGGAAGAGCTTCCACTGACTAGAAATGGAACCACTGTTTGGCTTAGTAAAAAATAAAACATGAGCTGACTCTTGAATAATTTTCTCTGTAGGAATTCAGGTTAGGTCTTAATTGTTCCTCTAGCTCATCATTAACCATGTCTGACCTGTTTCTGAGCATGTGACCAGCCTTAGAGTAACTGAGTAGCTTTTATCAGTTGTGTATTGTGAGATCTAGATCAGGAATGCTGCAAAGACAAAGGAAAAGTCTTCTCAATGGTATGGTGTTGCTTCTTTCCAAGACAAGACTAATTTTCAGGTGAAAAAAATGAAGTTTCTTTGCATGCAAGACAGCGGTTGCTCAGAAAAAAATGCATTTTGCTTGCATGGTGTCATGTACCCTGCTTCCTGCTCCACTCAGTTTCCAAAGTGGACTTGCTTTGTTTTATTGCCAGCCCATGGCTGGCAAGGTGCTCTTCCTGCAGGTGTAGTGTGAGCCCTGACAAAGCTGTTGATTTTCATTCTATGCAAACATCTACCCTGATGTGCAGTGTGAAGCGGCTGCAGGAGTTTGCAGCCTCTGACGCAGGCTGTTGCCATACCCCGGTGACTTTGGTGAGGAACGCCTGCATGCACACGTGGTGTGTGCCCTCGTGCAGCTCCAGAGCAAAGTCCAGCAGCCACCTATATATGCCCAAGGAGCCTAAGTGCTCACGTGAGCCAGTATCTGACTTTGCACTAAAATGGATTAAAATCATGCACAATATGCAGTCAGTCTCTGTTGCAGGACTGGTAATGTCCAGGACAGCAGGGACCTTAGACTGCTCCTGTCTTTTGAAACTCCTTGGGATGTTTGAAGAATTGGGAAACTGGGGAAGGGGAAAACCATAAAGAGTGAGGTAACCTAGGAACCTGTCAAAATTGTGCTGTGATCTTTGATCCCTGACTGTTACTGGTATGTTTGCAGTGCAGAGCTAGGGCTTTGTGAGCAAGGCCTAAGCCTTTGGCTCTCTGGGAGATTGAGTGTTGCTGACGGATTGAGAGGACCGGAGATGTGGTCTGCCAGCCTAAACTGGTTAAATGAGGGAGGCAGTACCATTATAAATGCAACCACCAGCAATGATACCAGGAATTTAGGGACTTCTGTTTTCCAGAGAGTAATCACAGGTTTCCAGCAGTTTTGCTTTTCATTGCCTGCTTGATTCTTCTCTCTGCTTGTTTCACAAATGGAGCAGTGGAAGGAGCAAGCAGAGGTATTTCTGCAGTCTAACCTTTAGGAGGAGACACTAAGGCTACCGTGCTTTTCCTTTAAGGCAAGGAAGGGATATTGTCTTATTATCTGAGAAGTCACAAAGCTAGTTCTTGCTTTTAATCAGATTCTGTGAGATCTGTGTGTATATGTGAGGGAAGAAGACCCTTTCCCTCTATGATCCCACTGTCTTTAAGCCTGTTTAAAAATTTTGTTTTGTTCATGAACCTATGACTGTAGACTGAAGGTCTATAGTTTGGGTGGCTTTGTGATTATAAATATAATATTATATCAAATGTTTGAATGAGAATTAGCTACAGTGAGAAATCAGTAAAAAAAAAGCCAAACCAGAAGAGTTATGAGACTATAAAGAATGTATTTTTTAGTCTGTATACACTCCAGCATGTTTATATTAATACGAAGGGGTACAAAGGCTGGATTTCTTTAACTCATCAACCTGCAGGTGTATACTGTAAATCAAGATTTCAGGAAGGTCGGCTTCTCTACTTCCTTTGTTATACTTCTCCTACCAACTTGGTTTTGGCTTTTTTATGAAGCATCTTCAGGAGTGATGAAAACTATTGGCCAAAATTTACTTTTTCTGCTCTGCTTTTTTTTTCTGCTTACTTACTTGAATAAGCAGTGTTTCATTTTTCTGTGCGGTCTGCTTCGTATAAACCAATAATTGAATTTTTTCAATAATATCCATTCTTGTGGAAGGTTAAGGTGGAAAATACTAAATTACAAGAAGCACAGAAAAAATGATACCAGTTCAGTCCTTGGGGTTTTTTTCTTTACTTTATTTTTTCCCCTTGTGATTTGAAAGCCCATTAAAACTTTGCTATTTTGATGCATGCTTACAGACTTTTTGGTAAAACGTGTTTTAATTTTATGCTGTATTTTTGAATCACAAGACCTGAACTGCCATGAACTCTGCTTCTGGAATTGTATATCTGACCAATTTTGCAGTGCTGGCTTTTAATTTTCTCTCCATTAACTACTTGCGTTCAGCTTTAGAAGTAGGACAAATATGCAATTAACTTGGAATGCAAATATTTTAAGTATAGGCCTCGTTTCAGGGAACTTTTGTTTAAAACACAAACCTGCATTTTCTGTACTTGCAGTTAGATAATGCACCTCTAGGTGGCGGTAGGACACACCGGGACTTTTTCTGTCTGGGTTTTCTTTTTACTCTCCCTTTTTTAAAAGTACATACGGAGGAACTGAACTCCTCGGCTCTGGAGTCAGAAGGGAGTGCACCGTGGAACAAGCACAGGATAATTAGTGTTCGGTTTTATAGATATTAAAACTCTGTGTTCTTGAAGATAACACCAGCCAGTTATCTTTTTGTTTGTTTGGGTTAAAACAATGCATTACACTGACCATAAAAAGGAAGCTTAATTACCCCGAGCTCGCGTTAAATCAGTGCGTGTGAGCAGCTGCAGCTGCCCAGAAGTGCGGGCAGCCGGACACTGCCTCGGCACGACAGGCAGGAGGCAGGGAAGGGCTGGTCTTCAGTGGCTGGTGGTGACTGTAGGCAAAAATCTTCACTTATGTTTTGCTGGTTTTCAGCTCAGTTGCTGCATGAAACCCATCTTAGAGTGCTATTCCCCACAGAAATTCTGTTAGTCGTTTATGCTATTCAGTTCTCTCATAAACACCTGCCTTAAGTATTTGATTTTTTTACCTCATGTAAGTCTAACTTTTCCCTATTTTGATATTTTTTATTACTTGGGTGTGCACAGAAAGAATTGGCTGTAGCATTGGGATGTTTTGTAAAGTAGTGTAGGTAATCCAGTATCATCTACAACATTCACTGGAGACATGTTATGAAACAATGATCAGAATTATTATTATTGCTAAAAATGCTTTAAGGAATTCCAATTTTCCAATTTTATCTAACTGGTTAGTGTAACTCATAGCTTATTTTCTTTTGCTTGAAGTTCTGTCTCTTACAGGTCTCTTCTGTAATATATGGAAAAGTACTCTTTTTTTTTTTTCTTCATTTTTCTTCATTATGTGGAGTTGTCACTGAATTTTTAACTGTGTTTAGTAAAAAAAAAAAATAGATAGTGAGCTAATGAAGTGAGGATTCCACATAATATCTTACCATATCTGTCTGTGTGGTACACCACTCTGCCTGGGGAGAGCCGCAGAAATACAGGGAAGACAAATCTACTCCTAGCTGATGTCAAGCAAAATAAGTTACTCTGAATATGTTTTGTTCTGTTTTAGAACATAAGGGTGTTAAGCTAAGATAAAGCATCTTGAAGCTATAAGTTCTGCAGTGTGAAAAACAACCTATCCTTAAAGTTTCTGTCCATTTTTCTCCTTGCTTTCTCATGTGACAGTAAAGTACATTAAGCTGAAAATAAGTCTCAGACAGTATGTCATTTCTTGCAGTTCAAAACTAATGTGTTTTATGAAATACACTTAAAAATCACTGGCAGTTTGTATCCCATACTTAAAAACATAAGATTCTCAAAATTGCAATTTAAACCTGGATGCATGATTTTTATTTTCTTTTTAATGTACTGTAAACCCATGAATGCTTTGTTGCCGTCTCTTCATTGATGCATGGATTCTGAAATATTTGTGTAAGATAATGTTATAGCAGTCTTCCATATAGTTTTCCAAAATTATATGTATAAAATAAACCAGAATAAGAATTGTGCTGTTTATTTTAAAAAATATAATAAAACCTGGGACTTACAAATGGAATCTTTGTAGTAGGTTGAAAACGTCCTGCATATCAGTTTCTGTCAATTTATTTTTATGGCTTTAGAACTGTCAAGCAAAAATGCATAAAACTAAGTAACAATTGTCTGTGTCCCATTCAAATTCTTCTTCCTCTTCACAAACAGCTGCTGAAATACAAAGAATACTGCATCAGCTTGGAACACCACAGGACACGCCTGAGTTGAGGCAACAGCTGTGAGTACTTCACGTGAAAACACTTAATTTCATTGCATTTTAAACAATCTCCTGGTAGGTGGTGAGGTGGATTTTTGTTAGGCAGAGTGCTTGATTTCCTCAGAAAGGTGAATATAGAGAAATATTTGAAACTTAAAATGTTGAGATGTGCTTTCTGAAAGTAGGATAGTCTGTAAACTCAAATATGCTGGTTTGCCTGTGCCCATTGCCTGCAGTATCAGTACATCTATGAAACCTGTGCTGTTTGTCAGCAAAGGGAATGTGGCACAACCAGAAAGCAATATCACTGCTCAAAAACATACACCCACCCCCCTCCACTCCAGTCAACGTATCCAATCTGTCCGTGTAAGTGTCACAAGGTAATGAATATATTGGGGTGGGTTTTTTGTGAGGCGGGATACTGGGAGAGGAAAGGGAATGTCGTTTTCAGTGATGAAAGCTACAGTAAGGGATGACATTATTGAATAAATATGTACCAGAAATTGGGATTCTACAGAAGTGAAATCAGACTCCAAGGCAGATGCTCTGCTGGAGTTCAGTCACCTAAAGGTGGACTTTCACTAATATGCCTCTAGCAGAGAAAGCAGCTGCTCTCCACTTCTCTGCATGGGCTAATGAACTAGTATGATTTTTTTCATTCAACTCCTTTACCTCATTAATCTCAGCATCACAAATGCATGCAAATGACGCGTTGTGCTCACCCTGGCATTTTCAGTGTCTTTCATGCTGTGCTGTGGCCACTTAATAATAGCAGGAGGTGTGTATTGGACCAAAGTCATGATTTTCATTTTGTGTGAACCAAATTTCTTCATAATTGCCCAAGTTCAGGGCCCATAACGTCAGTAGATACAATCCACTGGGATTCTGCTGGGAACTGGAAATAGGTGAAGACCAATGTACATAGTTTATGTAATAACCCAACAGGATCTAGACATAAATTCACAACTAAACAGCACAGAAACTGTTGTAAAGGACATGTTCCAGACCCTTTATTGGGATAATTTATGTATATATAGTAAGTTTGCTTGAGTTTTTATCTATTTTTCACTTGGCCTTTTCAAGAGTTATATGATTATTTTAAATATTGATGCTGATGGCTTGATAATAGCCTTCCGGATAAATCCTTTTTGTATAGACTGGGCAGGGAGGATGCCAAAGCAGCTAAAGAATTTGAGTTGCTTCAGAAAAAAAAAAGTGAATATTGGTAAAGGACTATGTGATAATATCAGAAGTATATTCATGTATTCATAATGACTACAAATGTACTGCTGCACATGAGTAAAATAGAAGAAACCTTAAGGGAAAAAAAGTGAGTAATTATTAATTATGCTGTCCTGCTGAGGAACACACCTTCTTCCACACCTGTCCTGCCTGGAATCCATGATTTCATGCCTTTACAGCAAAGAACAGAATAAAGATGGCTTTGTGTGCTTCAGAGAAGCTTTTAGTACTAGTGTTTTTTTGAGAATCAGTGAAATTCAGCAAAGTAACTCAATGGTCTCTAACGAAAATTTGCATTTGATTTTAGGCAACAGAAGCAGCAATACACCAACCAACTTGCCAAAGAAACTGACAAATACATTAAAGAGTTTGGATCTTTGCCTGCAACAAGTGAACAGGTATAAAACCAAAGACCATGGCTTTTTTGACTATCATGTTGGCTCATGTAAAGTATTTAAGTCACTTCAGTTCTTTATTCCTGTTTTCAAAGCACTGTTTAGTTAGTCAACGCATTTGCACAATGCGGGGATACTTAAAACATAAGAATATTTTGTTGCTGTTCAGACCTGTCCCAAAGTTGTTTTTTATGTACCAGGAATGAGGTAGCATGACTGGAGTAGTGGGAATCGAGGCAGTGTGCTGTGCTTTTCTGCTACTTCAGGTAGCTGGACACTTTGTAATCTACTGCAGGGATGCTGTATCTTACTCTGCCGGCACTCTGACTGCTTCCAGGGTCAAGGAATTGTGTGCCAAAACGCTGTTCACTCACTGTCTGAATAATTCGATTATGCACAGTATGTCTGTTCTACATCACTCAGATCAGCATATGTGCTATGTCTTGTCCACAGGCTTTTCCTTTCTCAAGAGGAGTAGACAGGAGCTGTTACTAAAACAACCCGTGCAGTCTTTAAACTGCTTCTTTCTGAGGTCTGTGTAAAATCTTTCAGGCAGAAACATGTGTAGTGGCTGTTGTGATTAGCACGCTCCTGTCTGCCCTCCTGTAGTTTCTTATCCTAGCAAAATCTGTCACTTAAATAAGGGAAGAACAACAGGATCCTAGAAAACATGGATTTAGGTTATTGTCACTTAAACTAACTTGCCTGGTCTGTGGCTGGTTACTAAGGACCCTTTGGGAAAATGAATGGTCTTGAAACACTGAGTTCAAATGGCAAGCCATGATCCATGTGTGCTCATCCTGTCAAGCTGTAAACTTCTAACAGCAGTGTTAAAACTTGGTCTTGGTGTATAACCTCTAGTTCGGCCAAAGTATCTTTTGTTTGTTGTCTTTTTTCTGTTTGCTTATCTAGGAGCTGAAAAGTTCACAGTGAAATATTTTACTGTTTAATTTTACTCCTTTTATTAAAGCTGTGTCTTAACAAAATGCATAAATAACTGATTCATGAATGGCAAATGACAACCTTTCAGAAATTTGTAAGGGTTGATGTATGTATATATATAGGAAAAAAAATATGGTGGAGGCTCTCCTGAGTGCCCAATATTCCTCTTCCCTTCACTACATTTAAAAAAAAACAAACCAAAACAAGTCCTGAAAGGTTAGAACAAGTATTTCTGGACCTGTTCTAAAGCACTTAGTGGGGTATGTGAACCCACTTCTGGTTTCAGTTCAGTATGTATTTCCATCTTTATGTAAAATACATATGAAGTGCCCTGTCCTTTCTTTTCTGCACCCTTCCTCTCCATTCAGTCACCTCTGCATATTTTAGCATTCCTGGTGTCAAAATATTTCACAGCAAAGCAGTAGATTTTACAATCAGCAGATAATAAAGAAGGTAGAATCTTTCTTATCCCTACTCATTCTTCATTTCCAGCTGTCAAATGAAAATAAATACATTGATTTCCTTTTTAAATGCCTTAATTTGTGTGGTTATGTGATCCCAGAAGGAAAGAAGGTTTGTCCATGGAATTGCAAATGGTTTTGTTGACAGCCTTCCCTTACACCAATTTAGAAGAAAGAGTGTATATGCCTTGGTATTTAGCAGACTGGAAATAGTAAAGCCTTGAAAAGCATGAGCTCATTTGACTTGGTAAAACTTCTTCTCCTATAGCGTCAAAGAAAAATACAGAAAGACCGTCTTGTGGGGGAGTTTACCACAGCACTAACAAATTTCCAAAGACTCCAAAGGCAAGCTGCTGAGAAGGAAAAGGACTTTGTAGCCAGAGTAAGAGCCAGCTCAAGGGTGTCTGTAAGTATCAGAAAATGTGCCAGTATATTCTCTGCATTGGTGTTAGTGGTGTTCAATGTCAGATTTGCCTCCACAGTGCTACTTAGCTCATAGCTGACTCTAAATGCTGCAGAACACGTGCTATATGATTTTATAGTAAAGGCTGCATTAAGTTGTAATAACCTCCCTGGAGAACTGTTACTTTTTCCTTGCTTTTGTCACACAAAGTCGTGAACTGCCCCTGTGTTCATGCTGTAATCTTGCAAAAGCAACTTCTAGGAGATTTGAAATGCTTTTGCTCTGTCTTTAGATATCAACAGATTTTTTCCTAAGGGAAAGAATGACTTACCAGATTTCAGTGAAGTATTAAGGTGGAGAAGTGCTGAGTAGCTTCAGATGTTGAGCTTTTCCTTGTCAGTATATCAATTTTGCCTTTTCACTCTGTGCCAAATACACATTGCTGTACTTTTAAATTCTCAGGCAGTTACTGAACTGAATGCTTTTGCTTGTATTTCAGCCTTATGCATGCATAAAGCAAAATCAGGATGAGGACGTGTTAAATCATGTTTCAGTTTGACTTAGTATAAACCTTCTAGCATTGACTCCTTATAGAAATGCTGACAGTGCTCTTTTCAGGGCTATAATGTTTTATTTATATTTTTAAACACTGATCATGTAGGGTGGGGCTCCAGAAGATAACTACAAAGAAGGAACACTTGTCTCTTGGGACAGGTAGGTTGAATTACTTAATATGCCTTAACCTAGCTCCGAATAATAAACAGTCTGCAGAGAAGCAAGCTGCCCATGATTTTTTGGTTTTTAGCATAGAGAAGATACTTTGATGGCATAGATGGGAAGAAAAAGAAGCAGTTCACATAATGCCCCCTCTTTTTTCCTGATGCTTCAGCTGCAACCATCTTCTTAAGCTGCCCTAAGCTGCATTTGGGTTTTCTGAGACCCAAATTTAGGGAAGAAGAGCCCAACTTGAATGAAGTAAAACTATGATGATTAGGGCCCAGTGTTTACTGGGAACTCCCATTGCTTCCATACTCTCCAAGAACTGTTTCTCAGTCTGAGATTCTTTTGTGTTACTCAGATAGATGTGAACTCCACAGTTTACAATTCAGAAGAAACTTTGACCTTGTATTCATACTTAGAATTTCCAGTCAGCCACCTGCTCTGTGCAGCACTGCTCCAGAATCTCTGCTACACCAAAGCTGTGATGGTTATACCATCTCTGTTAGCCAGGGACAGGCAAGGGTAAAAACACACGTTTTATTAACTGATAATGTACTTGACTGTATGTACTTATATGCTATGCACTTAACTGTAGTTTTATCCTTCTGAGTAATTTCTCATTGTGTTGTTCAATTCTGCATGGGTTTTGTTTCTGTCTTTGTTTTTTTGTCTGATAGTCAACCTCAAGCACAAGTGCAAGATGAAGAAATTACAGAAGATGACCTCCGTCTTATTGAGGAGAGGGAATCTTCCATTAGGCAGCTTGAAGTAAGTACAAGTGGTTTTACAGCAGAACATGTTTTAATGTTCCAAAGAAATAGCATTTTCGAGGGGCATGAGCATTAACTGCAGACATGAATCTTGAGGAGTTTGGGTTTGCCTGTGGGTGTGGTTTTTCCCTTCAAAACTGCAAATACTGTCTTTAGATGTGAAATGTACATTTGAAATCTACTGTATGAAGGCCATGTTTTGGTATACTGTCTTTAACTTCAGCTATGGAATAATAGAATGTTCATGTGATTGCAGGAAATAGTACATATAATTTTTTTCCAATATGGTCGTGTTATAGAACCATTTTAAACAGTGAATATAAATGTAGCGAAATTATACCTCTCCTCACATGTCTTCCCAATGTATTGTTCAACATGTTCATTTTTAAGTGGATTTTTTTTAGCATTTCTGGAAATACAGAGATATTCTGTTTCACTGAAACTTTTGTAAGTAAGGTCTTGTGAAAAACGTTTAAAAACAAGATGTAAACTACATGAAAAATTGCCATGTGTGATGAAATACTGACGTAAGAGACTTCTGTGAAGACGAAATTAATTTTTCCAGCCAATCTATAATCCACATCTCTACCACCAATACAAAAGCTGCTGGAACTGGAGTTTGTCAGGAAGTCTTCCTGATGCATGTGACAAAATCCATTCCACGTATAATTTTTTTCAATAATCTCTCCTTTGCCCATACTTTAACTTACAGTGAATTGAAATAAGCATATATTAATCATTAGTTAAGAGATTATATCCACAGTTGCTAACACGGCATCTATCACTTCAGCATAACCAGGTGGTAGTAGGATAATATAGGTGCAGAACCCCGACCATATTATAGAGGTAATTTCTGTAACCTGTGGTGCTTGGGAAAACTTTTGTGTTTAAAATAGGTGTACTAAAACTAATGCAAAATACTTCCTGTAAATGCTTTTATTAATTTTGTTTGAATGGCTAGCTTTTAAGAAATGTTGGCATGAGCGTTTCCCTGCAGTTAAAATAATAATACAAGTGTGTGTGTAGACAAGCCCTCTGCAATGAGAGGTCCTGCTTGTGATGTTTTGAAGTATACTCTCTGCACATGATCATCCTCAGTTTGGTTTGATAGGTAGCTTGATTATGATAAACTTGGTCTCAAAGTACCAGAAAAACCTTCAAAATAAGCACATTAAGGGGTTTTTTATTCTGTAGTATAAAGAGTCATGGGTGCACACCCTGGAGGAGAAGGAAGAGTATTTATATCTAAGTGCACGTAGATGCTAAAATGTATGATGTCCATTCATGGTTTGATTGTTTCTTTGCAGGCTGATATTATGGACATCAACGAAATTTTCAAAGATCTAGGAATGATGATTCATGAACAAGGTGATGTGATAGGTAAGTCCAATTCAAATATTACCTGAAAATTTTTTATTGTTTCTCTGGAGAGCTGCAATGTAGAACTTTCTTTTGCTGGAAAAATTCCTCTAATAACACTATCACTGCTAAAGCAAATCAAGTGCAACCTAATAATGGGTAGACTAGCTGACATGACTGGGAATACAGTTAGAAAGTGTGGTTAAAATCTAGTTTAAAATATGTAATTTTTCATGTGTATGAAATGTCTTTAAAGTAGTTTTTTGAACTGTTTGTACAGAAGATTGGAGTTTATGTGGGACATTTTACTGTATTTGCTAATGGATCTAAGTGTGCAAATTCAGCAAAGATTCATGCTTTGCCTTTCATGCAAACAGGTTTATTGTTTTAACAAAATGTGACTGAAGAATCCATTTTCTGAGTCAGCTGCTAAGACATGCTATTGTCTATGTCCAGCATAAATTTTCAGGGCTTTTTTTATCACCTTGACCCATAATCAGCTCACGTTTTTCTACTGAAAAATATAAAATCTGTGTCAATGTGATAGAACACCAAACTAGATTCATGCCTCTTGGCATGTTGTTTGGTCCATTGTCTCATAAACCTTAGGACCTCTTTTAATCTGAGCAGAGAGTAGTCAGTAGCAAGTTGGAGGACAAGTAAAGGTATTAAAAAAAACAAAACATAAAGGTAGAAGTACTGAGAATTTCTACCCTGGTTGGTATCTAAGTTTTAGCCCTGCGTGCAGAACAGGGGAGAAGTACCTGACATGAATTCAGCCAATCATTGCCTGAGCAGTTCTGAAGTGAACTCAGGCATAAGTGTAGGATGGGTCAAGCTTTCATAATACAAGGTACAATGATGAATACTGATAAAGACACCAGCATTTGGGGGCAGCTGTTATATATGCTCTCAAGTATATTTCAGCGTTCCAAACCTTTGTCTGGGCTATGACTAATCAAAATTTGAAATCTTTCCTTTCAAAACAAAGACAGCATAGAAGCCAATGTGGAAAATGCAGATGTACATGTGCAGCAAGCAAACCAGCAGCTGTCAAGAGCAGCGAACTACCAGGTAATGCCACTTGTGTGAAACTGTCCTTCTGCAGTACTCCTGACTTACACTTCCTTATGCAGTTCGGATTTTGCCTAGCAAGTTCCTCAAGGCTTGAAGACTTAAACTTCAAGGTTTATGTTAGATTACGGTGGTATTTCTAGGTCACTATAAAGTCAGTGACTTCTGAAAGCTTTTGGTTTCCTGTGAGGCTGTTTCCAGCCACACTGTTTCAGAGCCTTCTGAGATTCTATGAGACCACCTGGTGTTACACCTTTACTTAAAACAAACAAGCAAAAATTCCCAAACCAACAAAAAAATCTTACACAAGCAGATGACTCCTTTTATAATTTAAGAAGTTAAAGATTCCTGTATATGGGAGAGCAAGCCTCTGGAGATCACTGGAGGAGTAGGGAAGACGGGCAGGAAAGTCTTCTGAAGATGTGGCCAGTTAGCACCAATTTTTTCTGTCTAAAATCTTCCCAAAGCTATACATGTCCAGCTTTTGTTATTTACTACTCTGATGCTGAAAATGTATTTCAAACTGTCAAACTTTTTTGAAAAGCCTTTTTAATACCTTTCAATGCCACTTCTTTATAACATTTTTGGAACTTATTAGAAATAATCTTATTAGTAATTAATCTTCCCCTTTAAGTGAGAGTTAGTCCATAGACTTTTTTTTTTGAATCCTCTTATGTGTGTTAGTAGTAGCTAGGACAGTAAATGAGTGACAGAATGTCTGAAAGACTGCCTGCTGATTTCAGAAGTGGGAGAGGGTGCATCTTGGAACTGTATTGTCAGTGCGACTAATTGGCACATTAAGTATGGTTGATGGCTCCTATTTTGATACTTACAAAGTTCAGGGAAAAAAATAGTAACAGCCAAAATTTTCAGTATAAGGTATTAGTTTTCTGGTTGAAATCTAAAATTAAAAACTTCATGCTTTAGTTTAAGGAAAGGATCTTCTGATCTCAAATGAAGGTTAAGGAGACTTGACAAGCTTCTGTTCAGTGGGTCTTCCAGGAGAGACCAAACACTGCAGGGTTGCCCTGTGTTTGGTTGAAAGGACTGTGTAGTTTGCTTTGTGTTTGAACTTTCCTTCGCTTGAAAACTCATACTTGTTCCAAGGTGCTGAAAAATTTCAGCAACTATTACATCTGGCCTGACTCCCTCAAGGAAGTGTTAGAGGCCAAGGTGTGCTGGGGGCGATGAGGCTGTTGATACCCTCACAGCTCCTGTGTGTGGCTGGATGAGCTCTGCATCACTCATCTGCCATGTGGAGTACATTCACATAGCAGAGCAGTTTGGGCAAAGCAAGGCTGCTTCAGCACTTGTAGAAATGATGATCAATTGTATGTGGAAATAAGTTTGTCATGCCTTGCTTAAGAAATGTTTGACTTCAATGCATTTCTGGTAAGGGGGGGGGCAGCAGGATGCAGAAGGAAGAGATTGTGAGAGAGAGAATTGTAAGGAGAGATTGTAAGGAGAGAATGGCCACAGGAGGAAGATACTCCAGCAAATGGATTGAGTCTAGCAAATAAAATAATGAAATGAAGACATCTTGGCCTGATGGTGGGAGAAGTGGCAATGAGAAAATAAAACTAGAAGAAGAGAATTGTTAAGAAATTTGATGGTCTGGGTGGTACTGGGCAGAGAACTGACAGCTTCAAAGAAGAACTGACACAGATGTTGTTCTTCAGAGAGGAAAATTAAAAAAACCCAAAACATCAAAACCACCCAGGCAGAAGAACTTTTGCCAAGTACAGCACAGTCTGGCTTTACTTCTGGGGCTGTGGCCTAGAATCCCAAGATCTGAGTGTTGTTATTCCTTGGTTATCAGCAAGAGTCTGAGAAACCCATTGGTAATTTTCTTTCATCCCTGTGAAGAAAACCATCAGATTCCATATCTTTCAGATAAAGGATGACAGACTGCCTCTGGTTCTTGAGTGCTTTGGTATCTCAAGTTACATACCTGTATGGGAAATGTGAACGTTCTCAACATGCTCATAATTTGGACTTTATTGTAGTGACATCTATATATGTAGATCTCTAGTCATGTCTCTTTGGTTTGGTTTTTTTTGTTTGTTTTTTTTTTTTAAAGAGCAAGTTGTACCTAAGAAACCTTGCAAAAAGACCTTTAAAATAACTGTGAATGGATGTACAGCATCTAAAATTGTAATCCATTGTTCCCTTCTGTATATACATTAATAGTCATTTCTAGCAGACCATTTCTACCTCTTCTGTTGCACAACTGATTGTCCATTTTCCTCTCTATGCTGTCACCTGTGCTCTCATGTTACTTCCCCCAGAGTTCTAATTACATCCATTCGTTACATTGCTGTGTTTTCTTTCATTAATTTATTATATGTACCAGAAAATACCACTGAAATCACTCTGTTGAATAATATAGCCATAAAGTAATGTAGATAACTTTGCTTTTTTTTTTTTCCTTGAACATCTTTATATGACTTGAACATCTTTATATGTAAGGACACAATTTAGTTAGATTGCACAAGCAGTAGGACCATAAAAGCATCTGAATAATTTTCTGATGTTGCACAGTTTTCAATCAACTTATTTTTTTTCTCTGTTGGCAGCAAAGATCCCGAAAGAAGATGTGCATACTCATTATTATTCTTGCTGTTGGAGCATTGCTTGTTGGACTCATCATATGGTTAATGTCAAAATAAGTCTCTGGAGAAAGCTTTGTAATTTGTATTTAAATTAGGAAAGGAAATTCCTAGTCATGGTTTGCTCATTGTGAAGCTGAGTAAAATAGTGGTTCTGTACTTCATCACACTTACTTTTTTTTATGAGACCTTTTGTTTTAACCTGAGAAATAATGTTCTCAGTACTGCCTGCCCTCTCGGATGTGGGTGCTGTCTTACCAGAAATAAACAGTCAAGGTCATAAACTGTTCTGTTAACTTAAACATAAAACACCTTAAGGTTTAGAGGGCTAATCAAAGTAACGATAATTTGTGTTGACAGGGTGGGTAATTATCTTTTGGGATATTGCTAAATGTTGCTGCCAAAACAAACTCCTGAATTGTTGCTTGAGGCAACAAGTTCACATCTCAGAATTTAAGTCCGAAATGTATTTCTTCTCTCTTTCCTTTCCATCACATTCGTCTACCCATTTGATATGGGTGGTTCAAAATTAAAATGTAGGTTGTTGAAGTTGGTGTGATCTCTTTTATACCTGAAGCCTGTGAATTATGCCTTCAGTTTGCTTGAAATCTTTTAGATGCTCCATTTTTCTCTGTATCTGGCATCGAGTATGGTTATGACTGGAAGCCTCCTGCAAAGGTATGTAGGGTGAATGATGTAATTATGTGGATTTTTTGTTCCAGTCCTTGCATTAAGAAATATTGTGTTTTGTTGCACACATCTGGTATCTTTGCATCTGAAGTGTGCATGAGTGGGTTTGGATAGATGAAAATATGCTCTAGTCTGTGACTTCATAGACTTACTGGGACGAATAGAAATTCCCAACTTTCTAGCTGCACTTGAATGTCACTGTTCTGAAACTGCTGTGATTTAGTTTCCATGAACAGGTCCAAAGTTGTGTGATGTCCTTCACACAGCTTGAGAAAAGAAGATTACAAGTTCAATTCCAAGTTCAACACTGGTATTTGAAATTAAGTTAAAATTGGTTGAACTGACTGAAAGCATTTAAGAAGTTTGATGCTTACAGCCTTTGAAATGACCTTTTTTCCTTTTGTGCCATTTTGTACTAATATATTAAAAGTGTAAAAAAACTTTTTTGCCAGTTAATTATTTGCCTTTTTACTTAATCTTGATGAACTCATCTGAAAAGTGTACAGATGAAAAAGTCACTTGATCTGTATTTTATAAAGATCTTCTACACCAGACTGATAGAGAATGCACTGTGTACATGGTGAGCTATGAAATATTATTTGGGAACAATCTAACTGTAAGCATAAATGAACTGTAACCATGCAACCAAAATAAAGGTCTTTTAAAGAGTACACTTTTCTAGTAGTTGCTTTTTTTTCAGAATCCATCTTTAAAAGCACTGCTGTTGTCTTTGCCTTGATGTGAATGATTGAAGCTTCTTTTAACAACTCCAGGGAATTCTAGCTCAGCTGGTGAGGCAGCCCAGGGGAACCTCGCTTCCTGTACTGTACTTCACATGGTTAATGAAAATGCGCCTTGATCTTGCATTCCCAGCTAGTGATGCTAATGCCTTGGGTTTTTTGTTTTCAGACTACACTAGTCTAAACTAGAATAGCAGTCAGCATTTTGGCTGGGTAGCTTTCTTACCAGTGAACTGTCTAAAACTGACTTTGGAAATGTCCTGACTTTAACAAACTCTTTGCACTACTGCAAACAGGCACAGAGGAATGACCTGATCCTATTTGCCCAGGAGAATCTTTTCTCTGTTGCAATACCTCATACCTTCCTCTGTCAGTGACTGATTCCACTGACATGCTGAGGAAGGAAAAGAGCTCTTTGCCAGCAGATCTTCAGCTCTGGCTCCAGACAGATCAGAAATTCGGTCTATGCTTCATACTTGTTACATTGCATTTGTCTGTTTGCTTGGTTTTCTTCTAGGAGGGTTCTCTACTAAAATACTTACCACCTTGAAGAATTTTGTTCTTGGGAAGAGATAGTATCTTTACTGATTGTTTACCTTATAAAGGGATGAATACCCTCTTTACTGAGTTTGGTTTCTTTTCTTTAAGAAAAAGGCTGCAAAGTGGGATAGCCAGTACATAAAAGCTTCAAGTATCGGGAGGTGGTGAGAATCAGGCTGGGGCAACAAGACCAAATGACTCAGAACTTCTGCGAGTTACACAGCACTGCATTTCCCAAACCCCTGCTGCAACCTGCGGCCTCTGCTCTTCTGTGTCTGATTTGTGTGCGTGTCTTTATTTCCCACATGGAATTGTCTCTTCTCTTTATTTTCAGAGTCATGTGCCTGTTCAGCTGCTCTCTGGTCTTAGTGGTTGGGGCACTCTGAGGGAGAAGAGTGCTGCTGAGAGTCCCTGTGGGTACTTTGCTTGCTTTCATTTGTGATTTATTCAAATAAAACCCTGCTTGTGGTGTGGAGGTGCCTCCCCCACACGCTCTCAGATAGAAGAATTCTTCCTTGAATCCCAGTGGAGTTGGGACACTGGAGCCCTTTACCTCTGGATGAGACGAAGGGCCAGCTCTCAGAAGTGACAGGGATGGTTCTGGCAGGCACAGTGGCTGCTGCTGCTGCTGCCCTGTGAGGCAGGGGCTGGTGGGGAGGTCAGCGCTGGAGTGTTTACACACAAGCTCCTGTACCTGTTGGAGAGACCAGTCTGCAAGGCCCTAATTGCTCATTAAGGATCTTGGTGCTGTTAATTTTCAGACTTGATTAGGCAGAAACAAAGTGCTGGGAGGGGTTGTATTTAGAGTGTCTGTGTTGGGGGGCATAGATACTTCTTTCTAAGCTGCTCCTAATGGAGCTTCCCTCTATCATTTCCCTCCCCTACATACATACACTCTTAAATGTTTGAAATGCAACTTCCAGGTGTTTAAAGGAAGCTTTGATATCTATTAAGAACCCAATAAAACATCTGCGTGTAACATGTATGAGTCAATGTTTTTAGAACAAAGATTTTGGCTGTTCTAAATTATCCATCAATATCTGTCAGATTAGCAAGGCCAAAAAATGCAATCAAAGCACCCTTCATTTTACTGAAGGAACCTGCTAAGAATAGTTCCTTTGTAGTTATCTTAACCACACACCAGGGGTGCTTTTCTGTTCTTTCTTACTTTTTCAAAGAGCTGAAAATCACAAGGGCACACAGCTTTTAAAAAATTTTTCTTTTTTTTTTCCCCTACACCTCCCCCCTTGGAAATTGTTCTGATAATCAGCAGGGTGTGCAATATCCCCAAGCTAACTTCATACCTAGGAGCCTTCTTAAGTCACCCACCCGCACACTATGTGTGTATCGTCAGCAAATATGTTTGATGTCAGAGGTGTGGGCTAGATTTTGGATATCAGTCGTTTGAAACCATGAAAAAAAGATGGAGTAAGGGGTCTAAAGGTGGGGGGAGGGAAAGAATGATGTAATCTGTTAGTGAAGTTGAACCAATAGCCTTATAGTTGATCACTGTTTTGGGAAGTTTCAAGGACTGTGTTGTGGGGTATCACATTTGAAAGAGATGACTTGCTTTGCTTTTGTTTAGTTCTGATTGAACCTATTTGATGATTTGAAGAGCATCAGAGAGAAAGGAAAGTGCAGAGATCTCCTTGCTGCTGGATATCAACAGCTGATGACTTTCTGTTTCTTATGGTACCTGCAATGCAAAGTGGTGCTTAAGTGGGTACCATGCAGCTTTCCCTTTCAGTTTGCAATTTAGTCCAGAGCTCTCACCCAAAGCTGTTGAGGAGTGAGGATTAATTATCCTCTGATGAGGTGCCCACCTGCAGAGCCATTCTAGATGCTATTGCAATACAAGGGTTGCAAGAATAAATATCTGAAAGCAATCAGCTTCCAGGCATCTTTGTCCTTGTAGGGGTCTCTGATGGTGCCCCTGATGCTACAGAGGTTTCTGTAGCTTAGGAATGAAGATAACAAAACATTTAATTAGTTTTGTGTTTCCTGATATGTGATATCCTGTGATAAAGGAAGTCATGTGTTTGCATAATACTAAGTAACTCCACAAACGCAGGAATAACCAGAAAAGGTAGCAAAGTGTTCATTTTCTAAAGCAAGAAACAATGTTGTAACTTGCTACTTAATACAAATAATTCTGAACTTTTCCCATTGGCTGTATTGAATGTCTAGTCTTGAACACAGCTGCAGTGATTCGGTTTGCTCCTATCCCAAGTATCTCTATTTCAAATATCAAAAAGGTACTCAGGGTAAGGGAATGCATCACATTTGTGGGTGTGGTGTGGGGACAGAGGAGGGCCACAAAATGATCCAGGGCTGGAGCACCTCTTTTCTGAGGTCTGAGAGAGTTGAGTTTGTTCAGCCTGGAGAAGAGAAGATTCCAGGGAGACTTCGTTGTGGCCCTTCCCTTGGAGGAAGAAGTCCTCCAAGAGAAGTGAAGAGGGGCTTTTTACAAGGATGTGTAGTGATAGGACAAGGGGGAATGGTTTTAAACTGAAACTGGGTAGGTTTAGATTAGATATAACGAGGAAATTATTTACAATATCGGTCGTGAAATGCTGGCATAGGTTGCCCAGAAAGGTGGTGGATGACTGTCAGAGACTGAAAATAGTTTATGCCTCAAACACTGGTATAAAGTTTTAAAGAAGCTACAGCCACAGAAACCTCCTTGAAGAACTTTGGACTGTAAATCGAACTGCTGATTAGATTATAGGAAACCCATTGTTCAGTCACCTCAGGCTGAGGGAAAGGCATGCATCCACAATAGGCCAAAGCCTCCAGCTGCAGTCCCAGCTGAATTTGGGGTGGGGGGAAGAACACAGCTCACAGAAGCCAGGTTTACACAGACTCCCCCCAACCGAGGGGGGAGGAGGAGGTTTTGGGTGCATGGTGTAACCTCTGGTAAGAGGCAGTGAACACCCATCCTCCCATTACACAAACTGGCCCAGCTGTGGAACCCCCAGCCCCA
>VXAZ01007232.1:85990-102213 GCA_013399875.1 Gymnorhina tibicen
TCTCTCTCTCTCTCTCTCTCTCTCTCTCTCTCCCTCTCTCTCCCTCTCATATCTACCATCAATAAAACCCATATTATTGTCACTGGCATATGGTCTCGTTTTGCACCTTAATTTGGGCAGAGGAATTTCTAAAGAACCATAATAAAAATAGTAATAATTGGATCATAACAATGAGCCAGCCCTGGAAACATTCAAGACCAGGCTGAACTGGCCTCTGAGTAACCTGATCTAGTTGAAGATGACATTGCACGTTTCAGGAGGGCTGGACTAGGTAACTTTGAAAGTCCTTCCAATCCAAACTATTCTATGATTCTGTATTTGCAATAATATTCTAAAGAAGAAATATTCAGTATAAGTGTCTGCTCTTTAATAGTCATATCTCTGTATATGAACACAACACTTCTTTGCTACTGCTGATAAAATATATTTTTCTGATTTAAGACAAAAATAATCTAGATTAAAATGCTTGTTAGAGCAAGAAAATTAATCCATTTGAAGATTTTTCTTTTTATTACTGTCACATTTTAAAATATGTCTAGCATATTTTTAAAAAAAGTGAAAGAGGAAAAGTAAAAATACACCAAAAAAAATTGGAAGTCACTATCAGCATTGTTCACCCCTGCTTCCCCCTTCAAGATTCATTCTGGACTGAGTTGTAATTGTGTTTTTCCTTTATTTAATGTTTATGCAGAAAATGTTTGGTCCTTGGCAGTACAGATTGAAGTCTGAAGAGGTAACAAGGGTGGGAAGGAGTAGGCACACGGCGAAATCCAGACAGTTTAAATGATAATCTACCTTCTCACCTTAACTCGTAAAAGCTGCTGTAGCTGCCAAGTTTGCAGCTTAGGAGGAAGGACTCCAAGACCCACAGGGAATTCCTCAGCAACAGTTTCAGCTGCTCCCAAGTCCTGCAGGCTGGATGGACCTTTACCTAAAGGAGGTAAGCAGGGGAAAGGAGAGGATCTTTTCTCCTCTAAAGGAGAACATCAGCCAGGAACTTGTGGAGAGGGAGATAAACATACTCCCTGCCATCTGCACCATGTTTGCTCCCTTTCCCACCCACCCCCACAACCCTCTCATACACCCAGATGTTCTCAATGCAGAGGAAACTGAAACCCCAAAATTGGGTCTGCAGAGCCCAGCACAAGAGAAGAATTAGATCTTCGTATCTTGTGGTCTTCTAAAACTTCTCTGCCACAGTATTACTGAAATAGGGAGAGGCCTCATTGTCTAACGTGCTGTTCTCCAACAGCTTTTCTTCAACCAGATAAAGAATAAATATAATCTTGGAGACTAGCCACTGTGTTGTCAGGGTGAATTAGGCTGAAGGAGTTTGGGAGATTAGAAATGCTTATTAAAAACTTATAAAAATGCTTATTTGAACTGTCTTTGTAAGGTGACAAAAACAAGATGAGGCTTTCTTAACCTGTATTGGCCATAGTTTTGATGTCTTCAGGAAACCATTATTTAAAATAATAAGAGGACTTTAAATAGAGGAGCAAAGTAGACCATTTGTCCCTGATTTGTATTGTTTCTGTTAGTTTACAAGCTAGTCTGTAAATTCCCAAGCAGGGACTGCAAGCCGTGAAGCTCCAGAGGAAGGGGAGCTGTCTGCAGTAGTGAGCCACTACCCTTCATCTACTATAACCCCACAGTGACATCCCCGGGAAAGGGCAGTCTGGCACCTGAGTGGCCATACTGAAGCACAGGGCATCACTAATTTTCAATTACCTCAAGTTCAAGGAGAAGTAATCAAGGCTGGGGGAGAAAAATGTATCCACAAGGAAAGTCAATTCACCCGATGTCCTGAAAATCAGCCGTGTCTGGTTGTGGCGAGGGGAGGCCATAGCCCACAGACTCGTTTGCTAAGGCCAGGTGTACACACTCTCCCCCCAGCTGAGGGGGAGGAGGAGAGTTTTGGGGTGTTTGGAGAGTTTTGGCTCAGTTGTAAAGGAGGCAGCTGTCATGTCTTAGAAGGGGTCATAAACCATCAAAGACCCCCAGACTCATTCCTGAGGCCTTCCACCAGAGGTCTACTCCCTGCAGGAGAGGTGCTTGGGCATTCCTGCATACACCTGAACATATAATAATGCATTGAACTCCATGTTTCCTGGAACCCCCACCACTGGGACCAGGGTGAAGAGGAGCAACAGAATGCCACTGGATCCACAGGGTTGGTGACTATTTTCCTACTTAAGCTGTTTCTCACCCTCTCCTCTTTTTTCTATTTCTTTCTGTCTCTCCCTGCCTGCCATTTACTGTTAAATAAAATCCGTACTATTGACTTTGGCACATGGTCTCATCTGCACTTTAATTCAGGTAGAGGCATCTCTCCAATAAGTGTAATAATCAGATCTTAACATTGTGTCACCCACAACGGGAAGCCATTTTTTAAAAAGCAACACTGCATGGCTGTTCCTGGTCTTGACTTTTTTACTGGCAACTTTTCCTCTGCTCCAGCCTTTGCCTGGCAGCCTGTACAGGTAGAACCAGTTCTGCTTTAAGGCTCTGCCTACCCCACTGTGACGACTTTCCTTTTGCAAATAAGGTCACTGAGACTGGCTACATGATTGCTGTGCGAGTCGGTAGTTCTAGGCTGGGAACAAACATTTTTTTCACTCAATGTCAAAGGCAATTAGTGATGAAGCAATTTGACATCATCAATTCAGAAACTTCCATGAGCTTCTCAACAAGTTATAGCCTTGATCTTAGTGTACTCTTCCCAGTAAAGAGGAAAATTCAGATTGTTTATTCTGGCAGACACTAGAGTGAGAATTCTTTGTTAGTTAATCCCTGAAGTTCTAATTTTATGATGGAAGTGCACCTGAAAATAGGCAAGTACCCAGTGAGCCAAGCATTGCCTTGCAAGTCAACCCTCCTGTCATCTCCTCTGCCTGCCCCCAGTCCCAAATTTACTTCTGAACATTGCCAGTACCATAGAAGTTTGACCTCAAGTTTCTCTTTCCCCTCAGACATAAGATATCCATAAACACTCTAGCTAAACTGCAACTCCTCAGCATTTTAGGTAGAAATTATTTCTCAAAAAAAAAAAAATTATGAGGTTTATGATTCATCCATCTGCAAACACAGCTCTACAAAAAAAAAAAAGGCTAAAGGAATATTTTGTAAACCATGCACATAGACTAGAAGAGTTCTGGAAACCCAGAAATATTACATAAAGACCACAAGACTAAATGAAAGTAAGAAAAATATTTGAGAGGAGAAGATGAGGTAGGGGAGACAGAAAAGGATCTTTCTATAACTTGTGCTACAGAGAAGGGCAGAAACAAATGTAACAACTGTAGGTCTGAGAAACTGGAGGTGGCTGTGGAGGGATGAACTGAAGAACACTATGCAACATTGTTCTGGGCAATAAATGGTGGCTGACTGTCACCCTGTACAGATGTCTCAAATTTTGGAAATTACTCTTCTATGAATAGCCTTCTGAAGCTGGCCTTCTCTACAGCCAGAAAAACCATCTTTGCTGTTGTTGTTTTACAGCTTTGGGAGGGAAAAGCCAGGAGCTGTTCTGCATGTCATGTTTCATTTGATTCCTGAGAATTCAGTAGTCTGGCGGAGTCATTTTGGCTATGACTCTAGGGAAGTGGTCAATTGCCTGAACTTTTATTGACTTGCCAGTTATTTTCTTGTTTTCTGGGAGGGCTGCATTTGGAGTAAAAATGCAAGGAGGGCTGGAGCAGAAGCAGGACGTGTTAGGGAAGGTTTGCAAAAGGATTAAGACCAAAGTAATGGCATCATAGTAATATGAAGAAATTGAGATATACAGCCCTAATTAATTTTGGCTATGCATGAGTTGTTATGAGACAAATGCATGTCAGTTTCAAAAACTTAAACACTTAGCAAGTCAGACATTTTATTAAATCGCATTCAAAATTTCAAGAAGGCATAAATATTTTTGCCTTGATAACATCCTTGAGGTTGCAGTCAGAGGGTGTTGTATTTTAATTACTTTTTGTTCTTCATTACTTTTATGCCTCCTCATCTCTGCCATTCTGTCAGGAAGATGCTGTTGAAATATGAGGTGTTCCCTATTCAAGTTTGTTCATTTGTGCTTTCAACATGATTCCTTTGCACCAAAATCATACCTGCAATACTCCTGTTCCATTCTGTTGGGATGTTTCTAACACGAACTCTGCCCCAAGCTGTGTTCTCTGCTTGTACGCAGTAATTCCAATCCCCAAAGGAATGCAAGGACATGACTCTTCAAGACTGATATAATTTGAAAGGTGTGTACAAAACACTATGGCTGGTATGGAAGATGTAGTAAAATCTTATGCTAATCTGACTTGCTGCTCTTTGATACTAAGGACACCTTGGATGTTTTCATCTGGCAACTATTTTTCTTTTCTTTTTTTTTTCCTTTGAGACACAAATTTGGGCTGGCCTTCAGAAATTTTTTCTAGAGGGAGAAGGGAGGAGGTTCCTCAGCTAAGTGCTGTGTCTTTCCTCATTAGGCTTCACAATGTAGGTACACAGAGGATCTTTTGATAAGGTCCTTAACAAAATCAGACCAAAAGCATTTAAGGAAGGCAAAAAGTACCACGTTATCAAATGCTTTACCAGGAAACCATCTGTCTGACAAAAAATTTCTGACTGATAAAGAAAAAAAGCCATATGGGGTTTGTAAATCAAAATTAGAACGGAGAATGCAAATTGTTTAAAAAATCGTTTAACCCAGCTCTAACACGAACTCTTTTTAGGATTTGCTTGTTTTGTTTTTTCTACTTATGCAGGGTTGCAAAATTTTCCATGGATACTCATTACAGAATACTTCCTGCTGTGCTGAGTAGTGCCTAATGACTATTAGTCATTATGGTGCTAATAGTACTGGTTTGCTTTTAATGGGTGCCAAGGTAACTTGAGTGTTTATTCCGTGAAAGGTGCTGTGGGCAAGGGGATGAAGAAGACTTAACAGGATGGCACAGGACTGGGGCTAGTCTGGGCTGCTGCGTGGGAGTCATCTTGGATGAGAACAAGTAGGTGACAACTGCACCTCTGAACTGTGCTGCTTCTGAGTAGTGATGGGGAAATAATTTATTTAAAAAGCCAACAAACCAACAAGGAAAATCAACAAACCCCAAAGTGTCAGCTTGAAACTCGGCAACAGCCTAGCAGTAGAGTCTGAAGCCTGAGGTGTTGTGGCATTCCTACTTAGGCTGTCTTCTCCCTCAAAGAGGATCAGCACAACCTGGACAACCTCCACACCAATCACTCTGTTGGCGGCTTTTTTTCCCCACCAGCTGTAAGAGCACAGTTTGGTGACACACAGTGCAAGACCTGCCCAAGATCTGCAGATGTTATCTGGAAAAACCTCAAGAATAATTTTTTTTAGATTATTAGTCCGGATGCAGGTTTTCTGGAAGAATAAACAGGTGGCTGTGGCTGTCCCTTGAACTGGCAGCGATGAACTTCACAGGGAAAACTCTGTCAAGAGGCTGTGAGCAATAAACTAGCAATTTGCAGGGAAGTCTGGTTTTGGACTGCAACCTCACATCCTACCAGGGATAACAAGAATATGGTGCTAAAATAACACAGATGCTCCTGAAAAATGCTGAGGAGTCAGACTCTGGTCTATACTTAGCACTGTGAAATTGCAGTACAACACCAACAAACTAAAACTCATCACATGTAGACCTTCCATTTAATTGAGAGTTTGGCTATTGCAATGTCAGGCTTCTAAGAATGAATGAATGAAGACAAAAAAAAAGTCATTATGATTTAAAGTCTGTGAAATGCCGCTACTTACTGAAAATGACACAGTGGGTATCTAGGTCGGAAAGAAGAGGTCAACAACAGCATTGGTATCAAATGAGCCTTCTGAGGTTGTGACCACAGATGGGTGTGTACTGTGACCGCCTTCTCCAGCTTCCAAAGGGTCTGGGAAAGATGCTGAATTCACTGTTTCCTTGAGGAACTCTGTCTCAAAAGCAGAACCATTATGAGTCCAGATATGTGACCTCCAGAGTGTTATGCTGCCAGAAGAAAATATTGATCTCACTATGGGGATATTTTTTCCTGCTGATTGAAGAAAAAGGGAAAAAAGGAGAAGAAGAAAAAAAAAAAAAAGCTTCTTTTCCTGATAGGGTAGTGTAGGAAAACATTACTTGTCTTCAAATTGCTGAAAATGCTGTATCATAAAGAAATCATGGACTGGGGGAGAATTTTCTGTTCACAAGGTGCTTCACAGGCTCCATCATCACACAGCAATGCCCAAGTCAGCTGCTTGAAATCTTGGCAACAACACAGAGCACTTAAGGCAAAATCCCCCAATCTTTTGCAAAAATGCAGTTTGGGGAGGCCTCTGACTTTCCTTGGGAGGAACATTTGAGAAGGATGGTTTGTGCACATGTATTCACATATCTGGGTTGCACAAAAGCCACTGCTCTTAAATTTTTGCTGTTAATGGTTTGTATGTTTTTTGCTGCCGAATTCTGCTTTGGATACACCGGAGCTGCTGGCTTTGCGAAAGGAGAACCCCTGTTAATTTATAGCTTGTAGGCTAGATCTGACCCCACAATTCTGCAAGAATGGGGGTCGGAGCTGTTGTCCTATCTTTATGTTTCTTTCTTATGGAAATCTTTTCATTTTGGCAGTGGGAAAGCACAGCCCCTGCTCTGGTATTTCTGTAGAGTAGTAAGAGAGGAACAGGGGGGCTCCCTTTCTTTTTGTGTAACCTCTCCCCTGCTTTCCTCCACCCCAATCACAAGATAATCACAGAACCTGAGCTGAGGTAAATTTAGGAATCAAGTAATCAGTCTTGATCCTCATATTCAAAGTGTCTACCTAAATTAAATTTAATATTTAAGATGGTTTGGGTTTTTCTGTCACCTTTTCATATTAAAGAGCTGCAGCTCCTGGAAGTTCAAAGCAAATTTGGTTACCTGAAGAGGGAGTTTCTTTTTTCCACAGCCCATCAATTTTTTTTCAAAATGGGATTATCTATATATTTTGTTAGTATCATGATTTGTGGCTATACAAAAGGAATTAAAGCTTCAGTTAAAACAAAAGCCAGCAAAGAGGCAGATGCTCCTCTGTTCTCCCCTCACACCCACGCAGCTTGGCATGCGTGGAGACATCTGATGGCTTATAAAGCAAGCAAGGACCCAAACTGGTATAAGCAGCAGAAAGTGTTAAATACAGCTCCTCCCAGAAGTCCCCACAAATAGTCCATGGTTATTGAGCTCAGCTGGTACAGTCACATGTCAAAAGGTTGCTTATGTAAGTCTGAGTTTCAGGCTACGGTCTTGTGGGTATATTAACAAACCTGTCATCACCAAAAATTGAAATAACATGTATTCATGCTTTGGATTGGTATTGTGTGCTTCAAGAAATGATTTGTTTAGATACATTTGGAATACTCCAGCTTTGGTGAAGTGAGCCCTAATTTGAAAAACTTTGTGTCCAGGAATGTTAGCTGCAAATCTGTACTGTAGTGCTCATATGGGAACATCAGACAGCTGCTTTCCTCCCTATGTTTAGAAGAAAAATCTGCCGTAGTCTGGACTTCAACTTTCTCAAAAAGTTTAGAAATCTGTCTGTCATACCTACGGTTTTTCTGCAACTCTTGTGATAGTGTCTTTGAAAAAATGTCAGTGATTTGTAAAATAATGTGTATTGGTAACACTGTATCCTCAACATACCTGTTTTATAAAAGGATAATAATACAAATTATAATTAATTCTATTAGAGTAACTCTTAAACAAACTGAGCATCAACCTGGCTTTTCAGTGCGTGGATCCTGGCAGAGGGGACACAGCACAACAATGCTTGTCTTCTTCCCTGGTGGCAGAGCCAGTTCTACTCTGTCTTGTTGTTTCACTTTGGAGGTTCCTGCTCAGTAGATTACTTACCAAAATGCTTTAGTCTCTTTCAGTATCACAACTTCCAGGCTACTTTTTCTATCATATACCTGTGACTTCATTTTTTTTACCCTTGGTCTTATAGTCTTGCATTTTTTTAATTCTTTCTTCAAGGCTGCTGTATCCCAGGAAGTTATTGATTCATTGATGACAATGTCAATAGGTGATGTCATTTGTTAATTTTAGGGATTTTCATTTCATTACTTTTTGTCATATTCCTTTCATAGTAAGAGTGCTTGTCATTCTAGGTTGCAAACTTAACAAAAACATCTATGATTATGACAACGAATTCAGGAGAAAGGTTCAGGCATTGTTGTGATGACCATGTTGAACATCATCTCTTGGAAACCTTACAGTAAATTTACCATCAAATCAGCAGGCAAGAATCTCATCCCTCAACCTGTGTACACTTTAAATGCACACACTTTATTTATAAACTCCACATTTCAACAGAATTTTCTTTGCTTCAATACAAACCATCTTGTGTGTGTGTAAGTGCCTGGGAGCAGAGATGGGAGTGTTATATATACAGGAGCAAAATGTATTGCATCAGTTTGAAGTAAAAAACTCAGCAGAATGCTTGAAAGTTTTAGAGATGCGTATTTTTTTTCCCAACAAAAAATGTTTTCCTTCTCAAATGAAAGGTTACTTCTCCTGTTTGCTTTAGGAATTTACCACTGACTTCAGTGAAAACAGGTTTGGGTTCAATATTTTGTTGTGTTGAAAAATTCTGGAGACCTTTTTGTTAGATGGAGTAACTGCGAGCCAATCTTAATTTGCGGAGGAGACAGATGTTACTGTTGTTGTCCAGAAGATTAAGAGATTTGGCACCCTCTTACTGCTATGTTTTTGCTCATTCATAGCCTTGCCTGGCTATGCAGGCTGTTTGCACAGAGGGTAGGGCATGGGGATGCTCTCCCCTTCTGCAGAGCAACACATCCCCCCAAAGGCACAAAGTTCCTCCTCCTGCTCTCCTTCTGTTTTGTGTTTGTTCTGCTAATTTTAACATTATAAATAAGAGGGGGAAACTAAACCCAGAGTCAGTTATGCTCTCTGAATCCATCTGTCCAGTTAGGAAAAAATGTAGAGATTGTTCATTTAGATTTAGAAAACTGGATGCCTATTGAGGTTTGTGAAGGCTGCACAGGAGGGATGCTCTTCTGTTTCTTACATAAATCACACAGGCTGGAAACCTACATCCACCAGCTGCCTTCTGAATGAGATCAAGACAGACAACAGGGCAGTGAGGGGTAGGAACCAGGAAGTGCCTTCCTCCCCTCCAAAAGCAGTCGTGTTGGCTTCCACACTGTCAAATAAATACATAGGGTGCAGAACAGCAGTCATGGGCCTAAACCGCTGCTTCCAAGATCAGCCACCTAACACAGCTTTCTAACAGGAAGAATTATGATGGATCAGAGTTTATTCTATCCAAAGGGAGAAGAAGAAAGGAGAAGAGAAAAAAAATTGCACTGATAGACATTGTAATTGGAAGGCTAGACAGGTATCTCTCAGGTCTGATACAGCAAAAAGGTGATCCTGCCCGTGAGTCAAGGTTTGGCTTAGGTGGTCTCAGAAAGTTAATTGTCACCTGGGAAGTGCATTACTCAGACAAAGACTTTTAACGAGTTTTGGGAAGTGAGACATGCACTTGGCTTCCTGGTTTTACCTTATTGAGGGTGCTCTCAGACATTGATAGGAGCTGAGGATCAAACAGCAAAGATCATAGATCCATAGAATGGTTTGGGTTGGAAGGGACCTTAAAGATCATCTAGTTCCAACCCCCTGTTGGCCGGGACACTTGCCACTAGACCAGCTTGCTCAAAGCCCCATCCAACCTGGCCTTGAACACTTCCAAGGATGGGACATCCAACACTTCTCTGAACAACCTGTTCCAGTGCTTCAGCACTCTCACAGTAAAGAATTTTCTCCTGATATGTAAGTATTATATATCTATATGTACATATCTAATGCCAAAAACCATTTAAACTGTCTGTGTCCTGTGTGACAGATAGATGGACAGACAGCTATAATTGTCATTAATTAGCAATAATACATATGAAGCATAAGCAACCATTGTAACATGGTACTTATCCTTAAAAGTATATATGCTAAAAGCTATTCCTCTTCACAGAACATCAGCAGCAGAGCAGATACACTCAGTGAAAAGTAAAAAACTTGAAATTAGGTTGAATTCAAATGAAAGGGAATGAATTCTTCCCCACACCTGAGGAGCCATGACTGTGTAGAAATGCCATTGCGGAGGTATCCCCTTGTGGGACTTCCTGTGAATCAGTGCCCAGGATCACACTGCACCACTGACTGCAGCTAAGTGCCTCCTTTAGCAGAGGTGCTCGTAAAAGAGGGGAAAAGACAACAACCACAACCAAGGGAAACGAGAAACTCTTTGCTGTAAAGCCTGCTGGCTTTTCTGACTGGTCTAATAAAACTCTTGCCCTCCAGTTTTCTCTCCCAAGAGAAGTAAGAAGTTTTTATGAACTTGAGTCAAGGTATTTGGAAATTTGGCAGCGTGTGCTGAAACCAGCCTGCTGATGAGGAAAAGAAAGCTAAATCATTCTGCTTTTGCCCTGAGCACAGGGCTGGATAAATATTCTTTTTCTAACAATGATTTTATTTTTGTCTCCTCAGGCAAGTAATTTAAAACATCAACAGACATGAGTCCAAACTCATCATAAGAATAGCTGAAAGCATACTAGTCTTTATTTATACTAGTTTGAGATCAACAGAATTTTTAAAATGTAGGTTGTAAGTAGCACAGCAGAGCTCCAAAACTATCCTAACGTGAGCCAAAGTCAGGCTGCATCAAGAAAAAAAGGTAGAAAAAGGTTCACCTCTGTACTTACCAGTCCCAAACTTTGCTTCCAGCTCTGGTGATTAATATCTATTACTTCATAAGAAGAATTTGCATCTCCTTAGTATGCCTATCTGAAAGCAAAACCAACTGTGTCTTCTTCTCTACTACTACCTGCAAAAGAAAAGAAAAATTCAAAACAAGGACATAAAATGCATAGAATGAGAATTAAAAATTTCTAAAAGCCTTCATACAGTTACTCTGCTTACAGTGATCAATTGATTTGTAGGCATTTTCCACTTTAAAATGGAAAAATAATTTTCAAGTATTTGGGAAATGGAACAGGGGAAGAACAAGAGAAGAATAAAGCTCTAAAGACCAATACACAACTTCTGGTACAAATACATGGCTATGTTGCTATTCTCCCTGGTGCATCTTTAATAATGTTGCTATTCTCCCTGGTGCAGCATTAATAAAATAAGCATGGTGCTTTGTCCTCTCACCTTAGCTAAGGAGGTTAAGACAACATGAAATTTAAAGGTTTTTTTCTTTAAGATAAATACCTTAAAAACATCTTTAAGAGCAGCCAGGTTATCATGTGTGCCCAAGGAAATGTTTGATGCTGACAGAGGCACGGGTGGAATGTGTCCACCCCTGCTCTTCTTGAAGATCAAGACAGCAAAGTTTTCCAACTCCTTCTACCTGTGCTGGCAGTAATGTTCCCTAGGAGCCCATCCTGCTGGCTCAGCATTCCAAAGACAACATCCAGTTCAACCCAAAACCTTTTCTGCTCTCAGTTCCCTATCCACACGGAACACAAACTGGATTGTCAGTGAAGCTGGTTTTATTCTGCATAGGCATTACCCACTGTAAAAAGCTTCCAACTGGATCTGCAAGCTGCTTCTCTAAGCCTTTTGCATTGCACTGATGTCAAAATCTGTATTCATGCAGGTCATTCCAATGATAAAAATCATTATATTAAAAGGCTAAATAAAAGATGTTTTGTTTACATTTCACAGGTGAGAGCAGAATTCTTTTTGCCCTCTACCAGCCAGTTGATGTAGCCAGTGGCTATCTACTTTACAAAAAGTTTACGAAAGACTTTGCATTAATTATTAGTTCATTAGTTATATGATATAATTGATTAATATATATTAATCCGCTATATTAATCAAAGTTCAACATTCATGAATTTCCTGCATCGAAGCTGAATTGCATAAGAGAAGAGGCAGCAGACAACTAACTCAAAGCATGCCCCAGAGCACAGCGTACATTAGAAATAGGCCAAAAACCAAACCTATTTGTGCCTCTGAAAAATCCTGCTGCCTGAAAATGGACAGGGCACACATGCTGGGCTGCTCTCTAGCAAGAACACCTCAATGCCAGAATACACCAGCAGGGATAAATCAGGTGTTAGGTCACTATCCAGATCAGGCTAAATCTTCATAATTAGTTGACTCACTAAGGAACAGTAGAGAAGCACACACTTGAAAAACAGGATGACATCCAGAGGGATCTGGGCAAGTTCAAGAAGTCGGCTCAAGAGAATCTCATGTGGTTTTACAATTCCAAGTGCAGGATGTTGTATCTGGCTCAAGGCAACCCCTGGTATTAACACAGGTAGGAAGATGAACAGATCTAGAGTGGCCCTGCCGAAAAGAACTTGGGGTGCTGGTGGATGAGAGGCTGAACATGACCCAGCAATGTGCAATTGCAGCCCAGAATTCCAGTTGTATCCTGGGCTGTATCCAAAGCAGCATGGCCAGCAAGGTGAGGGAGAGGATTCTCCCCCTCTATCTGCTCTGGTGAAACCCTGCCTGGAGTGCTGCATCCAGCTCTGGGGTCTTCAGCACAGGAAGGATATCAATCTGTTGGAGCAAGTCCAGAGCAGGCCAACAAGTTGATTCAAGGGAGGGAGAAATTCACCTGTAAGAAAAAACTGAGAGAATTGGGATTGTTCAGCCTGGAGAAGAGACATCTTAGGGATGACCTAATTTTGGCCTTCCAGTACCTCAAGGGAGCCTACAAGGAAGATGAAGAGAGACCTTTTACAAGGGTACATAGTGACAGGACAAAGGGGAATGGCTTCAATCTGAAAGAGAGTAGGTTTAGATTAAATGTTAGGAAAAAATTCTTCCCTGTGAGGGTGGTGAGGCACTGGAACAGGTTGCCCAGAGAAGTTGTGGATGCCCCATCCATGGAAGTGTTCAAGGCCAGGCTGGATGGGGCTTTGAGCGATCTGGTCTAGTGGAAGGTGTCCCTGCCCATGGCAGGGGAGTTGGAACTAGCCAACATTTAACACAGGCCATTCTATGATTCTATGACTTTTTAATCAGTACTTCAGTATATGAACCATGTAATGCAATGGTGTGAGGGAGCAATGGACAAGCTGATATTCCGCAGTGGTAGTAAGAGCTTTCAAAACAGAAAAACACTTGCTGAATCTCTCTGGGCTTGGTTAGGTGACTGCCTTCCTCCAGAAGAGAAGTAGTGAAATTGAGTTCAGTTCAGAGAAAGTGGTAACCTGATGTCCCCATGTGCTCCTGCCAGCAGCATTACTTATAGGCCAAGATCAGATTTAGACTGATTTAGACTGATTTAGACTGTGTTTTCTTCATAGGTTTGGTCTCCTAATAATGCAAAAAAATTTCTGGTGAAGTTGTCAAAGTCTCTCAGTGTGAGTATTGGGAATCGTACAGCCCTGCCCACAAAGTGCCTCTTCTAGTTCTACAAGGAAAGTTTTATTACATAAGTATTGTTCTTGGGATTATAAATAACAGCAAGTTGAAAAAGGTTGGTTTTGTCACAGTATTTGTAGATCAAGTGTTCAGCTCTGTAAAACTACTTGGATGGTTTATTTTAATGGAAAAATATTTGCTGGAAACTGGAAAGCAATAGGACTGCTATTCCTGCACTTCTGCTAGTCTAAATGTTGCCATCATGGTGGGGTGCACAGTGCTGCTGGGTGTGGTATATTGCTGGAAGATAGGATGACATCACGCCCAGGTTTTGGTAGAAAGTCACAGGGGTCCAGGATGTTCAGGCTTCAGAGCTACAGAGAAGCAGCAGACTGACCCTTGAGCTCTGCAGAGACAAGATCATTTAGTCCACAGGAGATTTCAAGAATTCAAGTATTGTTTCCATTCCAACTCCGAGCCTCCAAAATGTCATTTTTCTCTGCATAGGCAAAGCAAAGCTCAGGAGCAATCTGGGGTTAGTTCCAGAGCCAGGGATGCCCTGGCCACCAGCTCTGCCAGCACAGGACTCCCGTGCTGGGCTGGGTGGAACTGACCACCCTCCAAGGCCACTGCAGCTCACCAGAAGTAGTATAGCTGCTTCCCATGAGTGTTACCACTTCTACCATACCCACTATTAACAGAACTCTGGCTTGTCTTGCCTGAGATACTGCAGTTTGCCCAAGGCCCTAGATGATCCTGCTGCTTTGGCTTTTGGCTGAATGACTGGAAAGATCACAGCCAGCCACAAGTTTGTGTGCGCTGGGGTTTTCTTTCTGTGCCTGTTTGCTGTGAGAGGACCAGGGAGCTGGACATGCAGGGGGCAGGCTGCCATATGGGGAGGTGTGCAGCTGTACCTCTGACAGCCTCTACAGTGCACACCTATCTCCAGCTTTGCTTCCCTCATGGCACCTTCATCCAGGCTGGTTGGGAAACCCTACTTCTGTCTCCTGGGCTGTGCAGCACAGCATGTTGTGTAGGATAGTCCGTCATCCTTCCCTGTACTACAACATCCCGTGTTATGTACAGGCTACTAAAATGTCATCAGTGCCGTCCTTACCAAACTGAGACGTGCTGGAGTGCTTCAAAGTGAGCATTTTGCACTCTTTTGTACAAATACTTATACAATGCACGCTATAGGAAGCACTAGTTGGACTTCAGTGACCACTGTTGTGCTTTAAAGGTAGCAATTTTGTTCTAGATGTGTAATTCAATTGTTCTTTCGAAGAGTGAGCTTCTCATCTCCACATGATTGAAACTTTATCTAGGGGTTTCCATTATGCAAGAACATAATGCACAGTCTTATAAGAAAATTAAGAAAAAACCTAAGTTTATGAAACTTTCTTCATTCCTTCTTCATCCTTGCCCTCAGAAAAGAAAAGTGTGCACTTTTGGAACTGCTCTAAGGATCCCTCCTTTAGCACACAATTTTACAAAGGCCGAGTGCCCCCCGTTATGTACCAAGGTCACACCTTTGGCCTTGACAGGGCCTATCACACACTTGCAATTTCTCCTTAAATTAATCCATATCCACACTTGTTGTGTGGATATGGATTAATTGCAGGAGAATATGGATATGGATTAATTGCAACTGTTAGCAATTTTGTGGAAGAGAATCTAAACACTCAGCATCTCACAATTTTCTGTTTTGTCAGTCATCTGAGTCTGTACCTTTGAAGTTACTGCTGTAATTGGAAGAAAGGTCACACTAATCTATTCCCTCTAAAGATTGCTTTCATTTCACCAGTATCTAATTTTTTTTTTTCCTCTCATTTCTTATGATGCCTTAGGTAAAAGTAATTTTTGGTGCTTATCCTTTCTTGAGCATTTTCTTTACTAGAAGTTGTTTTGTAGTTTGATATATCCCTCGCATCCCAGTGGGTGGTTGTATTCTGGAAACGCCAGTGATACTTGTGAGATACTGTCATGCAAAAGCCAAAAAAAGGAGCATTATTGATTTCCTTTATGTACTAGTTTGATTGGTTTTTACTGAATTAGTGTGTCATTTTGGTTGAGTAACAGGCTCTTTCTCTTGCGTTTAAATGTGAAGAAAACACATTTCAAACAACGTAACTTCCTTTTAAAACCTATTTCATACAGCTCGGAGCTTTCAAGGGCTAAATATGACTTCTTGTGGACCCTAACCTTCCTGTTTTGGGTGCCATTCTGTTTTTTGTTTCCATCCAGATTTGCAGAGGGCTGGGAAACATTCCTCCAAAAGCATCTTTCTGATCGTTGTTCTCGCCCCCGCAATGGCGGTGGTGCTGTGCGCAGGGGAAGGGAAGGCAGCTTCTGCTGCGGGAGTGTGGGGGACCGCATGGCCGGGCTGGCCGAGTGGCGGTGCCGCCGGGGACGGCTGCGGGGGTGTCAAGGGACGCGAGTGGGGTTTTGAGACGTGCTTTTGTAGCCGTCTCAGTGCAAACCACTCGGGGGGTCCTCGTTTTCCACTTCTGATGCAAAAAGAACTCTCCCGACGGGGATCTCCTGCTTCGCTCCATCCGTCCGCAGCACCGCGCGCTCGCACTAAGCGAGGAGGCGGCCGAGAGTGGGGAAGAGCTCGTTTGCCTCCGGGCTTCCTCCCGTGGAATTTTTCCACCGGAGTTAGAGCTGCCGGGGGGCCGGGGAGGTCCCCCGTCCTCCGCCTTCTGTCCGCTTCCCCGGTCAGGAGGAGGATTTTGGCTCGCCAACGCGAACTCCGAGCATCTCGGCGAGAAGCCCCCGCGGCGAGCGCACGGCAGGTGCTCCCGGCGCGGCGGGGTCCGGCCCGGCCCCGACGGGCGGCGCGGGGGAGCCGGGGGC
>VXAZ01007233.1:0-12754 GCA_013399875.1 Gymnorhina tibicen
ATTCCAGCTGTTTAAAGAATTAGAGGATGAGATCCCCTGGGAAACTGCCCTAAGGGGCAGAGAAACTGATCAGAGCTGGCAACTCTTTAAGGACACTTAGAGCACAAGAGCTCTCCATTCCCATGTGTAAGAAATCAGGCAAGGCAGGCCAGAAAATGGCATGGCTGAGCAAGGATCTGCTCCTCAAACCAAGGAGTAAGAAGGAAATGCACAGCCAATGGAAGCAGGGACAGGTGACCTGGGAAGAGTACAGGGATAGGGTTTGTATGTGTAGGGATGGGATCAGGAAAGATAAGGCACAGATGGAATGGGACTTGGCAAGAGATGTGAAGAATAACAAGAAGGGATTCTATAAGTAGATACGCCAGAAAAGAAAGGCCAAGGACCGTGCCCCCCCCTCCCCCGATAAACGAGAAGGGAGAACTGATAACAACAAATATGGAGAAGGCTGAGGTACTCAGCAAGTTCTTTGCTTCAGTCTTCACTGGCAGTCAGGCTTCCCACTTCTCTCAAGTCCCTGAACCTCTAGGTGGGGGTTGGGGGAGTGAAGTCCCTCCTACTATAAGTAAAGAGCAGGTTTGAGACCACTTGATGAAACTGAATGGGCACAAGTCTATGGGGCTTGATGACATGCATAGAATCATAGAATAAAAGAAACATTAAGGTTGGAAAACATCTCTAAGATCATCAAGTCCAACCATTAACCTAACACTGCCAGGTCCACCACTAAACCATGTCCCTAAGCACCACATTGACACATTTTTTGAAACTTTCCAGGGACAGTGATTTTACCACTTCCCTGGGCAGCCTGTTCCAATGCTTGACCACCCTTTCAGTGAAGAAAATTTTCCTAATATCCAATCTAAACCTCCCATGGCGGAACTTGAGGCTGTTTCCTCTTGTCCTATCACTTGTTACCTGGGAGAAAAGACCAACCCCCACCTGTCTACAACCTCCTTTCAGGGAGTTATAGAGAGCAATAAAGTCCCCCCAAGCCTCTTTTTCTCCAGACTAAACAACCCCAGTTCCCTCAGCCGCTTCTCATAAGAATTGTGTTCCAGACCCTTCACCAGATTTGTTGCCCTTCTTTGGACACACTTCAGCACCTCAGTGTCTCTCTTGTAGTGAGGGCTCAAAACTGAACACAGTATTCAAGGTGCAGCCTTGAATACTCAGTACCAATACTGAGTACAGAGGGACAATCACTTCCCTAGTCCTGCTGGCCACACTATTTCTGATACAGCTAGCTCATTTCATTCAACATCTTGCAGCTGATCCTGCAGGCAGCTCCCAATTGGTACCAGTGATTAAGGCACCTGCATGGACTTTATCTAAAAGTGCAGCAGGAAGCTCTTATGGGAACATCCTTCCTGTTTGACAGTAGAAATTATGAATAGAATTGCTTTCTTGTAAGAAAAGCCCATAATAGCTTTTATGACCAAAAAGGAGGAACTTCTCCATGGATGGGATCTGCCCAGCATGCCATGGGAAAAATCCATCCAGGGTTAAGCTAATGCTGCATGAACTGTGGTTCCCAGCATCTGAAGGCATGTAAGATTTACTCACTATGTATATTCTTCTTTTTATTCTATCTTATTACAACAGCTATTTTATTAAGCCATTTGTTGTCAGCCCTTTTTTATCCAGATCTAGGTGCACCCTGCTCCCTCTCTCTCAAGTCCCCCCTGCCTGCACAGAACAGGATGCAAACCTTTTTATTCGATGCACATCTTCCCATCTGTTCCCATCAATCAGTTGATATTAAAAAAAAATTGGCTTCTGAGACTGTCCATATAGTTGTTAGGATAAACTTTACATGTGTTAACTTTAAGATGAAGACACCAATGTAGTGTATTTGAAAGGAACACGAGGTTTTCTGGCACATCTATGCAGATACTTGAGTTCAATCAAGTGAGTTCCTTTGTTGCTGAGTTATTTTGTCACTACATAAAGTAGTAGTCCTGCAAATCAGGAAGTATGTACTGTAGTAATATTTAGAGTGGAGAAATGACTGTACAATTTTACATCATCCAAAGAGTAACCACTAGAACAATATGGTATACAGGCACATGAATGCCTGGGGGTTTTCTTTGCAGTGACAAGAATGAGGCTTGTATTAATAGAGCCATTTTAACTACTCTACTTTTGTGTCCTTCATGGTAAAGGTTTTGGAGTTGCAATTCTTCATTACCTACTTAGTGACTTCCAAAGGGAATTTAATTTTACAGAGTTTGCACCATCACATGAAAGTAAGAGGAAACAGATGAGCCATTGTTATATACAGAGAGAGATTAAGCATTAGAAAATTTTAGACTTCTTCAATAATATTGAAAAAGACATTTAATAGACATTGGTATAGCACTAATGGTTTACAAAATTGTGAAATACTACTACAAACTGGACTTTTAATATAGGTGAAAGCAGTGGATTATTTTCAGTTGCCACTAACTATTCAAAATCTCGTCAGTCTGTTAATTACAAACAATTGTGCTTAAGGCATTAAAATGGTCTGAAAAAATAGTTAAGCCAAAACCATAAAAATAAATGTAGGAACTTCCTATAGTTGGCCTTAAACTTTGTGACAAATAAATATAGACTGGGGGAAAGCTAGGTTGTCTAGTAATCAAGAGTCATGAATTCTTCTGGCTATGAAAAAGAAAAGTTAATATTTGGAATGGTTTCTTGCTAAACATTTAACTGATAGGGTGAATAATTCAGATTTATATTTTCTAGATTTTAGTGTGTTTTGAGGAATGTTACCAAGCTTAGTTTGACTCAGGAATCTAAATTAAAAGCTGCCTTTTCCAAAACAGTTTTGATAAGACTTCTCTAATAAAATGGTGTATTTATAGTATCATACCTCACCAGTTCTGTTTGACAGCTTTTTACTAATTCAAAGGTCATCAAAAGGTTTAAAATACTATAGACTTTTGTTAGGTGCATATTACACAGATGCATGTGCTGGTTACAAAGGTATAATTTTCACCATAAAAAGCATTGGGTTACAATTTGGGAAATCTATGGACTTAGGAAACAGTCTACAGTTCTCAAACTATATGCCTAATATTAACACAGTAGTTAGTTGCATATTGCCTGAAACCTCATTTCCTAGTAAGTATAGAAAAAGATCAAAAGCTGAAGCTTTAACTTCTTTCTGAGTTGTTCAATAATGCATGTCTTCAATGTTGTGATCCAAGATGCTACCAACATTAAAGCATGCATTAATACAGTGTAACTGAAATTCCTTATCTAAAACTAACTGAAAAAAAAAAGAAGAAAGAAAAGTAATTACATTTGTCTGATTCATTATAGAGGGGAAGGTGAAGGCAAGGTTTTGAATCTGAGAATTTTATCATAAATGTGCCCATACTTCTCTAATATGAATGTACCTGTAGACAAGCACTCAGAAGGGGATTATCACTTTACATAAAACTATTAACAAATCAAAGATAATACCTTACTGATAGAATGCAGCCTCAAAAATATTTAACAGTAAATAATAAACAGCATTTCAAAGGTCTGAAATGAGAATTGACAAAAAAAAAATAGTATCTAATTGTTATTTCCCTCCAGCATCATAGCGTATCCTCTTTGTAGACTACACTATTGATACCGCCCCATGACTACTTAGACACCCCTTTTACTGATCACTGTGCTAGGATCCCACAACATAAATTGCTAACAGGAAGGAAAGACTCTTCCACAGCAAGTCCCAGCACTCCTGCTCTAATATATAGAGCTAGGGCTACTTGTGCTTGTCTCAAGCAGATGCCTCAATAGTTGCACCTGTAGCACAAGCACTGCTACAGGTGAAATATGTAAGACCCTGAATGAGGTTAGATTTTTTTCTTAAGGCATGGTGCAAGGGAGGCATAGTGGCTTAGAAGTTCATTTGAGCAAACATTCTTCTGTTTTCTTGATGAATGAATTAAGGTATATGAAGAACTGAGTTTGAAGAATAAGAAGCCTGTCTAAAGGAAATATTCTGTAGTCTGAAAACAGTATCTTAATTTTAAATGTAATAATTTGATAAGTTGGAATAATACAAAACCCACAAAAATAGCAGCATTTCTGAATCATAAAATATTTAATAATGTATATTTTGGGGGAATATATTGTATATAAAATCTCAGGTCACCATATTAAGCAATTTAAACCCTTTCAAACTAGCACTGTCTTCAATGCTGTATAGATTTATTGCCACTGATACAAGACCTACTAAAAGCATATATTTAAAACTAATGCAAAAATGGCTTTTTTAATATGCTATTTTTGTACACAACTACTGCCTTTAATATCTGTTAAGTGCAAAACAACACAGATCACTTTACATTACTGCAGCAACAATGCATTCATATTGTTCATTAGTCCTTAGTAGTCAGCTTGCATAAAATACAAGAAAAAGCACAGTGAAGCTCACAAAAATAGACTAAAAGTCAACCTGTTCTTGAAAAAAATACACTATAATGGAAGAAAGACAAAAAAAGGACTATGCACACCACGGATTTTGCTGTTCTTTAATCCAACTGACTTAAGTGCTGTTTGGTTTTTGTTGGTTTATTTTGGGTATTTGGGGTTTTTGGCTTTTTTGTTGAATCAACCAATGTAGACTAGACACAAGTAAAATTAAGAAAGCAGTGGTAGCTGGAACTTTATGAAGTATTTTTCTTCCCTGTAATTTGTTTTCCTCTACCTGAGGTAGTTGCAAAAAACAAATCATAATTTAAGCACCAGCTAGGACTCATCACTTAGACTTAAAGCTTCTGGTTTGATGGTTTTTTCCTCCCTTTAAAAATTATTTGTCAGCTCACCAAAACTATCTTTGATGTTAAAGACAGCAGAGATTTAGAGTTCTCACTACGTGAAGAAAGATGGCAATGGAGTGGAAGACGATTAGCTGATTCAAAATGTGACAATAGATTAACTTCCATCAAGTTGACTGGTTCACTGTTGACGTTTAGATGTTTATTCTCCTTTACTGTCTATAAAATCAATGGGAGAAGTATGAAGTTGTTTGAACACATCATCGTCCTTTACTGTAACCAGGGAAGAATTGGTCAAGTAGTGTTTGCAATATCTTGTTAGGAACCATGGCGTAGCTCTTTCCAAGGTCATAGCGGCAGGCAGGACAGGTAAAAACTTCAGCTCGGTAAGAGCGCTGTAAACAGCTCTGAGGCATACAAAGACAAAGAAGTAAAAGTGTTACAGCTTTTGCTTTACATCAAAAATTTAGCTAGCAAAAATTAAGTAATTACTAGGAACCAAAGATGCAGTTTCCCACATTTCCAGAAACAGCAAGTTCTTACTGAGTTCTCTTGCCATATTTGTGCCTTTACAACTGAAATAATGTATTTGGTTTGGCTGTAGTGGAGTTAATTTTCTTCATAGCAGCCTGTATGGGTCTGTTTTAGATCTGTGACTAAACCAGTGTTGATAATACACCAATGTTTCAGCTATTGCTGAACAGTGATTGCACAGCATCAAAGCCTTCTCAGTTTCTCATTCTACCTCCCCAGTGAGTAGGCCAGGGATGAGCAAGAGGTTGGGAGGGGACACAACTGGGACAACTGACACCAACTGGCCAAATGGATATTCCATACTGTTGTGCTGGAGGGTGGTCTTTCCAAAGTAGTCATTGCTCGGAGACTGGCTGGGCATTGGTCTACTTGTGAGAGGTGGTAAGCAAATGCCTTTACATCACTTTTTTTTCCTTTCCTTTTTTTTCCTCTTCACTTATTAAACTGTCTTTATCTCGACCCACGAGTTTTTCTCACTGTGGAGAGGACTGAGTGAGCAGCTGGTGAGTGTTTATTTGCTGGCTGGGGTCAACTCATCACAAAGGACTTAACCAAATAAATATTCTTTTGATTAGGAGCAAAGTCTTGAGTCTATCAGACATTTAAAGTGTTACTACTGATATACTTCATTTTCCCTAATGTGTTTCTGTGAATCTATCCAGTTTCTTTCTAGCATTTCTGTTAGAGTGCTGTAAGTATTCCACAGTTTCATTTCAAGATGTAGCTGAACATACAGGTGTATAGCATTTTATCTAACAATCCATAGCTACTTCATCTCTATGACAAGACTCAGTGTTTAGGCCTCATGAGTAGAATAAAATAGGTTTCGGACTACAGTATCTAAAATATGATTATGAATGTTGCCTTCTTTTTTTGCTTGTCTTTCCAAACTGCAGACAGCAGCATATAAGTTAAATATGAAAATTTTATGGGGGCCAATCTTTGCCCAAACAACAACACTGTCTGTCAGTCTATACCTTAAAACAGTAATTGTATGTTGCTTTATAATTAGTCATTGATAACTCCAGATTCTATGCTTTGAAGTTGTTGCCATTAAACATTCTCCATGGTTTTTTCTACCACTCAGTATATAAACCCCCTCATAATACTTTACCTCTATGTAACAAGCAGCTCTTTGAAGGAGCAGTCTTGCTCTATTCTTATTTCTTAGCTACATAAAATTAATCTTATTGTACCAACATCTAGCTCTGGAACAAACCAATCGCAAGCATAGCTCCACTAATTACAATGGAGTGATAAACTTGATACATCATGTCTATAAGAAATTATACTAAATACATTTCCACTTTTTTTTACATAAAAGGAAGATTGATTATATAGCAGCCACACAACTGGAAGCAAGCACATTACATTTCTTGCTCTGACTGCTAGGCAATAATTATTGTCTTCCTAAAATATGTTAGTTTCGGTGATCGATGACTCAGGGCCAAGAACACAGTCCAGAGCAATACAGGGATTATTCTTACTTTACAGACGTTGTGGAGGCACTCTGTTGTCACTGGCTGGTAAACCAGCTCCTGACAGCAGACACACATAAAAGATTGTTCCAATTTCTTCAGGAAATTCTAGTATAGGACAAAAGAAGAGAAAAGTAGAACTATTAGAGGCACATTCACAAATATGCAAACAAAAAGGGGCATTTTTAGTTAAAATTATTAAAGGTTTTTTAAAAAATAATTTGCCTAACTACTGCAATTATTACCTATATTTAAATTATAAATTCACAACCAAATTCACAGACCTAAACTGAGTAAAAAAATTTGGCCTTCATAGCATTTGGTAAATGCAGAGATAGATTCATGAGATACTTGTTCAACATCCTTATTACTCCTCCCAAACTCACAGTTAGCATTGCCTAATAATGCTACAAAACTGCTAGTTGTTAAATCCAATATTCAGTGTGATAGGACAGTTGGACATTGCAAAGATTGCTTACACTGAAACTTTTCTAGTGCGATCATCATGTCTCAGTCCAAGTTACAAATTTCCTTCCAAAGCCTACCACAATTGCTCCTGTATTAATGGACATTTACATAAAGACATTCCCACACCCTCTGCTATTACCTCTACCTGTCTTCTGCTCATTCCCTATATTGTTGATGTTCACAGCGTCTTGTTCATTCTTATTTCCTCAGAAGCGAACCTCTATTGTGCTCAGTGCAAGGTATACATTTAATAAATTATGTTTATTACATTAAAAAACTTTTGGAAGGCTCATATCCTTCACATCTATGAGAAGCAGTGTGGCTAACAAAGTATTTAGAAAGCAAGTCCATAAACAAATAATTTCCCTGCTTTTCATAGAATCATAGAATGGCCTGGGTTGGAAGGCACCTTAAAGATCATCTAGTTCCAACCCCCCTACTATGGACAGAGGTACCACCCACTAGATCAGGTTGCTCAGAGCCCCATCCAACCTGGCCTTGAACACTTCCACAGATGGGGCAGTCACAGCTTCTCTGGGCAACCTGTTCCAGTGTCTCACCACCCTCACAGTAAAGAATTTCTTCCTAACATCAAATCTAAATCTACCCCCTTTCAGTTTGAAGCCATTTCCCCTTGTCCTGTCACTACATCACTACATGCTCTTGTAAATAGTTTATCTCCATTTTTTTTGGTAGTCTTCCTTCAGCTGCTGTAAGGCTACAATTAGGTCACCCCAAAACCTTGTCTCTCTCCAGGCTGAACAAACCCATTTCTCTCAGCCTTTCCTCATAGGAGAGGTGCTCCATCCATCTAATCATCTTGGTGGCCTCCTCTGGACTCACTCCAACAGGTTGATGTCCTTCTTGTGCTGGGGACCCCAGAGCTGGATGTAGTACTCCAGGTGGGGTCTTACTAGAGCAGAGTAGAGGGGCAGAATCACCTCCCTCAACCTTCTGGACATGCTGCTTTTGATGCAGCCCAGGACACATATGTCTTTCTGGGCTGCCAGCACACATTGTTGGCTCATGTCCAGCCTCTCCTCCACCAGCACCCCCAAGTCCTTCTCAGCAGGGCTGCTCTTTATCTGTTCATCCCCCAGCCTGTATTGATACTGGGGGTTATCTTGATATCTATTTTCCAGAAGTTAGAGAACTAAGATTTTGAAGGTTATCTGGTTGTACATTATTATCAGTAAAAACAAAACAGAGCCCATCAAGCCTGATTCTTGGCACAATTCAGAGAATTTGGAAGCTAATAAATATATTTAGTGATCAACGGTATAATTTTGCACATCAGTGATGGGAAAGTGATTGCTGCTGCTTTGCAAAGGGAAAGCAAAGTACCTTTTTCACTAAGAAATTCACCTCTGCACCTGCTGGAGGTATTTAATTGGTTTCTTGAGTCCTCACTCTGAAATAATCTGCAATAGGTAAAAGAACCTTCCTGGTTTTCAGTCTTCTCAGAACAACTCTGAAGAATATGGGATAAATTTTGTGCCATACATTTTACACATACAAGCATACTCACTCCAGTATACAGGTATAAAAAGCAGATCTAAAGTTACTCAAAATATAGTTATTTTCAATACCTTAAATAGTATTAGATTCATCTCAACTGAAAATTTATGATTAAAGTTGAATGGTTGTTTCAAGCATTAAGATCACACAGAATCACAGAATTAACTAGGTTGGAAAAGACCTTTGAGATCAAGTCCAACCTATGACCCAACACCTCCTCATCAACTAAACCATGACACTGAGTGCCATGTCCAGTCTTTTTTTAAACACATCCAGGGGCGGTGACTCTACCACCTCCCTGGGCAGATGATTCCAGTGCCCAATCACTCTTTCAGTAAAGAATTTTTTCCTGATGTCTAACCTAAACTTCCCCTGGCACAGCTTAAGACTGTGTCCTCTCGTTCTGTCAGTGGTTGCCTGGGAGAAGAGACCGACCCCCACCTGGCTACAACCTCCTTTCAGGTAGTTGTAGAGAGTGATAAGGTCTCCCCTGAGCCTCCTTTTTTCCAGGCTAAACAACCCCAGCTCCCTCAGCTGTTCTTCATAGGGCTTGTGTTCCAGGCCCTTCATCAGCCTTGTTGCCCTCCTCTGGACATGTTCAAGTGTCTCAACGTCCTTCCTAAATTGAGGGGCCCAGAACTGGAAGATTTATTTTTTCATTGCAGCTATCTAATGGTAGTTGCGTGATTCCCATTGGAATTTCTATATGGCTTTCACCACAGGCAATCAAAATTATGGGCAGGAATCTATAGGAAAATAGCTTTCTAGTAACTGGATTTCTCTTAAGATAGTGTTTTCTGCTGCTTTAGAAATACACATCTACTGTATTTTGTCACATAACTAAGTTGAAAGTCTGATTATTTGCAAACTCACCAGACAACTCACTGATAAACAGCTTATAACTTTACAGTATCAGCTCCTGTACAAGTACAGTAGTATTATAGCAATACTAGTACTGTAAGTGGAAGAACAAGGAGTTAGCAGACATTTTTTTCTGTCAAAGAAGCAAAGTAAATAGCCCCTTGAAATATGCAAATTAAGTGATTTATTACATTCATTTTTTGGCATCCATTCTTCATCTAATACTTTGTTCTTTCACTGACTTGATCGTGACCTTTACAATTCTGATACCTTGATTTATTTTTCTTCTGCAAAACAGCTAAAATAACTATGAATTGGAACATCAATAAAGCTAATTAATGCTCAAAGACATAATATTTTGTAGGATATTCCATCAGAGACTAATTAAAAAAGATCCACAGCTGTCTTCAAACTTGAACTATCCTTGCTATTTTCTTGACAGCTGGGAAGTATTTCCTCTTTTTTACTTAAGGTTCTTTCTATAGTGAGTGAAATAATCTGCTAAACTTGAGTTAAAATATTTTCATTTGCTATCTAAGTCTCAATATAACAGTATTTCTTCTGTATCCTGAAGTGAATGAAATTACATGCCTCATCAGCTGTTTCTAAACAGATAGTATGTATTCAGCAATTTTAAGCAAGTGAACTAGATTTTAACAAAGCCTCGTTTCTCCTAATTCTATATAAAGGTTAAAAATGAGTAATTTAAACATGTTGCAAGCATACTGGTCCTTCCTTAAGAGAAGCAAGTACTTCATCCCACAATTTCTGGTTCATACAGTCTTCTTTAATCAGCCACTGCTGTTGCTGGGTCAGTTGGAAAGCTTCTCCTTTCCCTCCATCTCCCATTCTCATGGCTTTGGATGTATTTTTAGTCTCCTCTATACCTGCTGAAAATTATGACAAGATACAGTAACAGTGGTGGTTTAAACTATTAAAAAGGGAAGACAAAATTATTTCTAGAAAGCTAAAACATGAATCACATCTATGCAATGATGCAATAAAGCTCCAATTCAAATTGCCCAGATTTATTTTGAACTATAGATCATAATTACATAGAAGATTGTTCATATTTCTGTGAAGTTTAAGGAAAAGAAACTTTACAAGTATGGAAGAGCACCATAAGATCCCCAGCTTCCCACTTTTATACTGAGCACTTATCACACTACATTTGGATTCCAAATGACTTCCAACTTTCTTGTAGTTTTCGTACTATTGGCTTATGTATAACTTGATAAAGCTCTAACTCTAAGAGGTAAAATGAAATACCATCATCAATTGTCCTTTTCTGGTTTCCGTTACTTTGGCTGGTTGGCTCCTGTTTCACAGTTTGCTTTTTAACCTTATCTTTCTTCTCCTTACTAGCCATGGCTTCCAAATAACCTTCTGGATACTAAAAAAAAACATGAAAAAACAGATTTAAAACAAAATTCAATGGCATCTGGAAATTCCCAAATGCTGACAAGTTTATTTTCTAAAAGAATGGAAACCCTTATGACTACATATTGAAATAATATAAAAATATTTTTAAAACCCTATATAAACAGGAAAGCTTTTTAATTAATATATTTTTAGAAAGCTGTAGTTAAGTTAAAGGACCTGATCTAGAATAGGTTTTATTAAAAGACACCTTACATCCATAGCTACAGCTCTAACTACACAAATCAGAAAGCTAAAGTTGATGTCATGTAGCAAAACAACCCATCCAAAGGAAATAATTGGCTTGCTGAGGAAAAAAAATGCTACTTTCATTCTTCTAATCTGCCACAAATTTTGCAGTGCCTAAGTTCCTGCCTGAAATATGTTATCTGTAATAGTTCCTCAATAATAGGTTACAATTAGAGAAAAATACATAAAACCACATATTTTTTAAAATTCTCATAAGAGACTCAACTCCTGCAAGAGTTACTTTTATAAATCTTATCCCATGTAAGGATCACAAAATTGTATTCAGTTATTTTCTGATCCATATATACAGAATAATTTCCTGTTAAAGCATAAAGCTTAATCAACAATTCTTTCCGCTTTGCAAATATCATAGTTTTTCAAATTAAAAATATTTCTAAAATATAAAAATATTTTTGTATTAGACCCTGCCTCATTGTAGTATATGAAAAATGGCCCTGAAATTTTATTCACAGTCCTAGTTTTAAAATTTGAGATTCCATTTACTTGAAGAGAATATCACAGCAGCTTGGTGAACACTGATTCTGACCTGTACACTCAGACCCAGTTTCTTTGACCGTTCGATCCCTTCTGAAGTCCAAGGTGCAGGTTCAATATCATCTCTCCTCAGAAGATAGCGCCAAACTAAGAACCCACATTTCCCAATTTCTGGCCAATATTTTACCACCTAAGGATAAATAACAACATGTTTATATTTTTGCTATCACAGTAGATCACAGAATCGTAAAATTATTTTGGTGGGAAGGGACCTTAAAGATCATCTAGTTACAACCCCCCTGCCATGGGCAGGGATGCCACCCACTTGGTCAGCTTACTCAGGGCCCTATCCAACCTGGCCTTGAATATTTCCAGGGATGGGACATCCACAACTTCTCTGGGCAACCTGTTCCAGTGCTTCACCACTGTGCTGGTTTTTCATGGCCTGGTTTTTGGTAGTGGGGGGGCCACAGAGGTGGCTTCTGTGAGAGGCTGCTAGAAGCTTCCACCATGTCCGGCAGAGCCAATCCCTGATGGCTTTGAAGATGGACATGCCGCTGGCCAAGCCTGGGCCAATTAGAGAGGTTGGTAACGCCTCTGTGATGGCATATTTAAGAAGAAAATCAAAACAAAGTGGGCATGCACAGATTTTTTTCTACCCAGAGAAGAGGAGGTGAGAACATGCGAGGGAAACAACATGGAGACACCAAGATCAGTGGAGAACAAGGGGGAGAAGGTGCTCCAGGGGCTGGAGCCGAGATTCCTCTGCAGGCCATGGTGACCATGGTGAAGCAGGTTGTCCCCCTGCAGCCCATGGAGGTCCACGTGGGATGCAGAGATCCACCCACAACCTGTGGGGGAGGTGCCCATGCTGGAGCAAGTGGATGCCTGGAGGAGGCTGTGGTCCAGTGGAAGACCCAGGGGAGAGAGGGAGCCCCTGCTTCCGAGCTGGAGCAGCCTGTCCTTGGA